>JBBPRB010000049.1:0-37054 GCA_038092815.1 Hortiboletus rubellus
GACATAGGGACGATCTTGTAGCCAAGAGTATGTACTATTTATAACTCCACCAAAGCTAAGCGCGATTCCCACGCTGTTTGGTGGTGCGCTTCGTGCACCACCATTAGGGTTAGTATGGAAAGGGTTTTTGGAGTCACTGTATACTAAAATAACATTTATATAGTCCTATCTGAAAAATATGGCACTAGAGTGGTTTGAATTGGACCTTCTTCAAATGAAAGATCCTGACCAACATCCCCTCTGAATAAACAAGGACACAGAGTTTATTCTTGAACTCCAAGCTAATTTCAGTCTGCATAACCCTGTTGGAGATGTGAAGTACCAACTTGATCACCTATCCATGAAGGATGGTCAGCATATTAATAAATATGTGGTCAAGTTTAATAGGATAGCTTTGCAAGTCTAAGATTATGGAGAAGGTGTCCTCTAGTGTCACTTCTACAATAGTCTTCCAGATCATATCAACAATAAAATCTTCCACATTGGAAAACTCCCAACACTCTCCAAACTCTGCCATCTTGCTCGGGTGATTGACACACTATTAAAAATGCAAGTCTGAAATCAATTGCCAGGCAAAAACATATAGTCAGCCCTCTATATTAAAACCCTTCAACAAATCATCTACTCCTGCCTCTTCCTCTGTATGTTCCTCTAGTAATACCAAGGACACCAAGGAATCCAAAGGCAAAGGAGCAACCATGTTCACTCCTTCAAAGACAAACTTGTTATCAAAACTAGGAAAAGACAGTAAGCTCACCATCAAAAAATACAAGTGGTACTTCAACCTGTTATATACCATGTCAACCCCTAGCATACTCCAGCCCTTCAGGCACAATTTCGCTCCTCAAAAGAAATCTCTGGTCTGTTCTTTATTAATATAAATCTCCATTCCTCTGGACTTCTATATTCTGACCAATCTTCTCTGACATTTTCTACTTATGATACTTTTTGTTTGGTACTTAGTTTAGCTCTGATTCTTAAATACCTCCAACTTGTCCATGCACACTTCTGGCATTTATTTCATCAGAGCACAGCACTGGCTTTCTTATTCTCCAACCTCTGTTTTAGTCGTCTGATTATTAATACTGTACTCCTCCTCCATATATATACTCTTAGATACTCTGTGTACAGTAGCTTGGTTATTGACTAGAATAAACTTCTGTTTTTTCTTCTCACTATCTTCATTTCACTCCAAAATACATGATATAAACAACAGCAAGGATACAGTATACATATAAGCAGAAGCCAACGGTCCTATTCCACCTGCACAAACTCTGAAGTTTCAAAATTCCTTAGGAGTTGCATGGTTCTAACACAACCCCAAGTTGTGTGTGTTCTACAATTCTTCTGGACATTTAGTCAAGAAATGCCCAAAGTCCACTTCTAAGGCATTCAAGGCCTGTACTGTAACAACTATTCTGAAAGTCAAACTGAATGTCTCCATTTCAGAGACAAAAAAAATAGAGTGTAACCTCCATGACTTTACACAATCTGAAGATTGTGCCAAATCCACCTATACACTCAAGGAGATCCATCTCAACATATCTGCTCTTTTAGACTCCAAGTTGCTTATGCCCTCCATCTCTTTAGTGTCTTATGATATTCCTCATTTTCCATGCTTGTAGACTCTGAATCTTTTGACTATTTTATCAATACATCCCTTATTAATAAACATAACCTTTCCACCTACTCCATCTCTCCACTACAACTCCAACTTTTCAACAGAACTATGAATTTCACCATAACTCAAGCCATCTACCTCTCTGTTTGCCTCAAAACTGGTGATATCACTCTGACAACATTATATGTCACTTTGCTGGATGAATCTTGTTTCCTTGTTTTAGAACATAACTGGCTTATCCACTACAATCTATTGATTGATTGAATTATGAGCAGTATCTTGTTCTGTTCATCTGGACAAAACGTGCCAGTATTCCCAAGCTCATCTCCATAGCCTTCAGTCTTGCCACCTCCAGCTAATTCTGCATCCTTTGATCTATCATGTTTCTCTGATTACAAGGTTCTATTCATTGCAATTCTCAGTTTGTCTGCATTTACATTGGCTTGTCACTTTCAGGGCTCTGTACAATTTAGCCTACACCTTCACACTAAAGAGAGTGAACTCTGTGCCACTTTTACCACTTTGACTGTATTGATTTGTCTGGCATTCCTCCTGACTATTATAATTTGAAAGACATTTTCAACAAGAGCAAGGCCTTCCAGCTTCCTCTGCATCATAAATATGATCTAAAGATTAACTTGGAAAAAGGAACTGTGTTTCCTTTAGGCACTACATACTTCCTCTCCACCTCCGGGCTTGAGTTCCTTCAAACATTCCTTGATAAGCACCTCACAATGAAGTTCATTCACTCTTTCTCCTCCATTCACACTACTTTGATTCTCTTTATCTGCAAGAAGGATGGGTCACTCCATCTCTATAGTACATGGACTTTCAAGACCTCAACAAGGTTACAAAGAAAAACTACTACTCCCTGCCCCATATCTCTAATCTTTTAGATGCTGAGCCACATGAAGGTTTACATCAAAATTGACCTCCAATATGCCTATCATTTGATTTACATTTCCAATGGCAATGAATGGAAGATGTTTTTTCAGACATGCTATGGCTCCTACAAATGACTTGTCATGCCATTTGATCTGACCAATGCCTGCATAGTATTCCAATGGTTCATTAAGATAACTTTTGCTAATCTTCTAGATATTGCATCGTAGTCGACTTGGATGACATTTTAATTTACTTTGTGGACATGTCCTTCCATAAAAAGCATGTCCAGGAGGTCCTTTAAAAACTTTGCAAGCATGGATTTTATATATGCTAAAGTGTTCAAATGCAAATTCCACACCAACTCTACCAAGTACCTTAGGTACTAATTGTTGCCCTTCAAGCTTACTATGTTCCTGGAGAAGACTCAGAGTATTCAAAATTGGCCCAAACCTCACAAAGTCAAGGATATCCAGTCCTTTCTAGGGTTTGCAAATTTCTATTGTTGTTTCATTGATAATTACTCCAATATTATCACTCCTTTAATCCACCTTACTTATGAAAGAACTCTATGGCATTTCTCTAATTCCTATCACTCTGCTTTCTGAAAACTGAAGTTTGCCTTCACCACTGCTTCAATCCTAACTCACTGAATACCAGACACTCTGATGATCATGGAAACTGACACTTTAGATTATGTTATTACTGGTATCCTCTCCATCCAATATTCCACAATGAGATTTGTTCCATTGCTTTATACTCTCCAACACTGTCTGCTTTGCAACTTAACTATGATACTTATGATACGTAAAGAGTTACTTGCTGTCTTCTTTCTAGACAAGACAACAAAGAATCAACCAAAATAGGTGATTCCCAGACAATGTGTCTTGTCTCCACAGGCTAGAACACTTTGCTTAAGGGAAGTACAAGAAGTGTACCCTTGGTGAAGTTAGAGGTAATGGATATAATTCCAAGTAGGAAGGGAAAATCTAATGTACCAGGAGCCGTGGTTTGTTTGCCAATCCTCCATGTAAGTTTACAAATTGATTGTTAAAGATAGTTTCAGCTAATAGTTTGGTTAGTAAAGATGATTCTAGGTGTATTACCCACCTAATGAGTTCAAGATAATGGCAATAGGTTGCCTAGTAACTGTGCAAACTTATACTTGGATAGTACTATACAAAAGTGGGCGATTTAGGAACTTGGCCTAGGTTTCACCTAATTCTAATGATTTGTAAGTAGGGAACTCCTGGGAATATTGCATCCAGAAGTGGTGCTTATGTAAGCAGAAGGCTTTGTTAGGTCACCTAGTCACTCAGCCAGTTATAGCAAACTCAATCTTGTTGTGTACTAAGGAGTTACAACTGAAGGATGGAAAGTGTAGACTTAGGCTAATCCCTTAGGATAGTAAGTCTAGGCAAGGTTCTGGTAGGAGTCCTATAGGTAGGTTGTCCTAATGATGGCAAGATGCTCAATCTCTGGTTGGTAGTTGACTTGATGGTACACTTAGTAGACTCAAAAGGGTTATTATAACTCAATCTTATTGTCTTAACTAAGGGGTAGGCAAGTTTGGCTTAGAGAAGTGAAGTGTAGCCCTTATTTGGTACTACAGGACGCTTAGGTTGCTTACTAATAGGGACCAGAGACCCTTTGTTGCTCAAAGAGGGGTTTCTCCCAAAAGGATAGTCTTAGATACTTGTCCTTTATTTAGGTACAAGTTCTAATAGCCTAGTAGTAGTTCTAAACTCCTATTTACTTTACTCTGGGGTACCCTGCCTTATTAGGTCTTATTAGGTTTCCCAGGGAATCTCTTATCAGATAATATTATCTGAGATAGAAGATGAGATGATCCCTGTAGGCCAAAATGCTCCCCTTTATATATATAAATACAGGAGGCTATGCTGGCCAATCAGAGGGCTTGGTGACTTATAAGTTAAGGCACAATTGCTTACTAATCTCAGGCACAAGCTGTCAAACCCAGGCACACTAAGGGAAAGCACTTTGAGTAAAGGAATTCAAATCTGGAATGCTCTGCCAAAAAGGCTGGCTATGCTGTGCAGGGCTGTACAGACTAATGGGGACAAGGTCACATGATAGCTAAGGGTCACATGATCACTTTGTCTTACTGGCACTTAGCTAAGTAATCAGATAAATAAAGAGAAATCAAAGAAATAGTTTGCTATGTATAAATATGTGAGTATAAGAGTTTAACTAGAGAGATTAATGAATATCTCAATAACCAGTAGGTGGAAAAATCTGGAAAAATAGGAGTATGTAGGCCATGATAGGAGCTATCATTCCCTATGGTATCAAGGGGTATTGTCCATAGGGGGCTGTGGAAATTCTGCTTCTCGGCTAACTGTTTTGTTATCTGCATGTATGAAACTAGTTTCATGCAGGTCATCGCCATTCATGAGTTCTTCCAAACTTGACAACATTGAAGGCTGATTGATGTTGTCACCAATTACAAGAACCTTAAATTCTTTGCCATGACAAAACTCTTAACTTGATAGCACGCTCACTGGTCAGAGTTCCTCTCCCAATTAAATATGATTGTCCTTTTTTTCCCTACATTGTTCTCCATTTGTACTAGCTCTGCTATGTACATATTTATCTCCAAACCTGTGTCTCATTTACAGTATAGCTCTGGCTTTCTCCTACCTGCAGGGCAGCTCTAGGATATTTATAGTACTTTCAAGTCTCATTCTCTTATCAATCATTTACAATCCTATTACTAATCCTTCTTGAACTTCATATATAAACCTCTGATTTTACTCATGTACTTCTTAGTTCAAGTATCACATTGAGTAACTCTCCTGACTTCTGCTTAAGTTTCAACCACTCTCTTTTGACACCTTCACTTGACTTGATATCTCCATGTCTTAAACCCTATCTTTGATTTTTGCAAATCTGGAATCAAACTCTTGTAAGGGTACACCACATATGATGAAGTCAAATCTCACCTCATCAATCATCTTTGACATTCTGGAGTTGATACCAGTGCTTCAATTCTAATAGCCACCTTTGGAGACTTTTTTTAAAAGGAATCTATTACAGTTGGTCTGGGTAGGGCAAAGCATAGCCTTAGTATTTTGTAGGGTCAAGGATTTAACCTTTGTTAAGGTTGAGTTTAAGGTTCAAAGAGTAAAACATCCACTTAAAAGTAGAATAGAGACTTAGAGAGTGGTTCAAAGAGGTGAAGCTAGGTGTATTCCTAAGGAGGTCTAACTTAGGGATACATGGTAAGGTGGTTGGATTTATATACAGGAGGAGAACAGAAATGACTAAGCAAAAAGAAGATCATGGAACATTATGGAAGATTCAAAAAGTAAAGCATGAGACGAAAATAAGAAAGATGATGAAATGGTGAGAGAAACAAGATAAGCATGGAAGGTTATGGAACAAGAGAGAACATGATGAGATGTTGAAGAACATGAAAGAATGTTAGAGTAAAAAAAGGGTTTAACAAAGGAAAAAGAAAGAATTGTAATATTACTCCTGTACTAGGATCAAATCCACAATGTAAATGCTGTAGGGAGAGCCAGTCATGTTAGCCACTGTGCCATCAGAATAGTTGTCATAGTTGTCAAATTCAGGAGAGGGAGAACAATGACAAGGGGGAGGAACTAGAAGAATACAATGAGACCTTTGTGAGAAAGTGGAAGAGTGAGACCCTTGAGAAGAGGGATGAAAGGAATCTCGAAAAGAAGGAGGGAAGGGGCGACAAAGTGGACAGTCATGGAGGAGATAGCCAAGATGCCAACAAAGGGAGGAGAGGCATTGGTAGACTGGGCAGTCGAGATGAATATATCTCAGGTGACAATAGAAGAAGCAAGCTTCATTGTAACGAGAATGGGTAGACAGTAATAGAGAGGAACTGTTTCCTCCAGTCCAGTAAGCACTGAATCTTATGCGAGCATTGGAGGGGGAGAAGTTCCTATTGCCTTCACTGATCTAGGCATACTCAATAGCATTGAGAATTTCCTTCTTAATAGGAGAGAGGGGGAAAGATGATGCAGAGTCAGGGTTTCTGGCTAGAGTGGAATGGTAGAAAATAGGGAAGAAGGTGGTGGAAGCTAGTTCTTGGAGGTAACAGTTTAGGTCTTTGAGAAACTTGAGCATGCCAAGTTAATAGATGATAACTAGGAGATAGTCTTCAATGTCTCTACAGATGTGGCAGATACATCCAGTGTGTTGGGTGAGGGAGGAATTGTGCAGGAAGGCATAATAAAGGGCATAGAAAGGAGAGCCCATGTCAAGAAAAGAGTCAATGGTAGTGGAGAGGTAAGGGTCATGCATACCAGTGATTAGTCTGGTGAGATCATCGTTATTGGGAAGGTTATCTCTAGTACAGTAGATGTGGAGTGGAACATCAATGGAGGAGATTTCATGATGAAAGGAGGTAGTGGTGACAACAGGAGAGGGAGCAGAGAAAACTTCAAGGGGGATGACAGAGAGGTTGGAAAATATAATGAAAAAGATTCGAAAAGATATTAGAAGAAGAAAATATGTTTATAGGTAGGAGGTTAGGAAGAGAAAATAGAAGAATGAAGTTTCTTAGTTGGAAAAAGTGGACTTGGCATTTTTTAGGTTCTGTTCTGGAATTCAGGAGTCTTTTTCGGCCAAATATCCTTTCCATTAGATTAGGAAGAAGCAGTTGTTGTGAGATCCTGGATGACATAAGATCTTTTTGATTTCAAATTCCTCTTCTCCACTGATGAGGTTAAGGGGAGGTGCCAGGAAGTTCTTTCCATGGACAGAGTTTTCTTTATATGGGGATAGGAGAAAAGCATGGAATATGTTGTGGATGTGCCAGGTTTTAAGAAGGTGGAGTTGATAAACAATGGAAGAGAGAACTTTAGTAATAGTGAATGAATCTTTATATGTTGGTATGAACTTGGGGTTGGAGATGGATCTCTTTAGGTTTCTGGCTTTGAGCCAGACCTTGTCTCCTTTAACAAAGGAAGTGAAGTTGCGACAGACTCGGAAAGCCATAACTTGGTGGGCAAGTTCATGGGCAGCAAGGGCTTCATCTTGTGCTATGGAGAGGGATTTTAGATGGGATTCCACTGCAGGAATGGAAGAATCTGAGATTAAGGAAGGGAGGGCACGAAGTTCATACCTTATCATGAGATAAAAGGGAGATTGATTGGTAATGAAGTAAGGGTGGTGATTGTGAGCAAATTCAGTGAGGGGAATCTTTTTGGACCATGAGGAAGGGTTGGCACCACAGAAGATCCAAAGGTAGATTTTGATTTCTTGGTTTACACATTCTATCTCTCCATCGGTTCCAGGATAATAAGTGGTGGAGAGTGAGAGATCATAGTTGAGAAGTTTTCCCAGTTCTCTGGTGAATGCAGAGGCAAACTGGGGACCATGATCAGAAATAATCTTGTCATACAGTGGTGAGCACTCAGAGATGACACCTCTGCTGAGGCTGCAATTTCAACTCTCTTGCACTCCAATTGATTTTTAGGAGTGAAATATGGGTCAATTTGCATTAATCTACACTTTGTGAAAAATGCCAGTATTATGTAATCATTCACTTTTCTACTGAGGTTCAACAATAAATAAACTTTGAGAATATATAGCCTGCCCGACAAAACAACAATACTAGGCCAAGCACCAGCACACCTCTGGAACCAAGATTTTTGATGCTGGCTTTATCGAGAACATCCTTGAAGTCAACCTTGACCCTAATTATCAGCCAGAGTCAGATCTTGAAGATGATTCTGATATAGACCTTCAATCTGAGCAAAATGAACTGTCATTCAGCTTACTGGATGACATTTGCATCAAGGAAGAACCTGAAGATGCTAACAATAATGATTCTTAATGATTTCCTGATCAAGACAATCTGAAGTTTTTTTTTGAAAATATTGGCGCTATATGGATGCTTACAGGTATGATCACATTCAATCTATTCACACATTTAATCTAAAACTTGTACAGAAAATGGTTAAATATGAAACAAGTTGAATTCATAGTGAAAAAGTACAGATCCCACCAACACTGTGGGCCGACTGTGATGGTGAGCATAGATATCTTGACAAACTAATCAGACTGTGGGATAATGATATTCAGTATAGTAAGTCATACAGACTCCGATGTTCTAATATGGAAACCCCGACTAGTGGCACTTGAAGTTCACTTTTTGGATGGGCATATTTGCTCAAAGTCAGAATATCAAAAATTTAACAAGATAGTGGTCATGATTGGATGTCTTACAGTATATATATACACTTAAAATACTATTATTTGCATTTGTAAAGGTGTAATTATCTTTTTGGTTTTGCCTGTATGTAAGTTGCCTATTTTGAGTGCTCACCACTGTAGAGTCTGAAGTAAAGGAAAAAATTGAGGAAAAAGAGGGATGCAATTCCTTCAATGATGACAGATTTCTTAGTGGGGCAAAGAATCACCCCCTTAGTAAACCCATGATCTATTATGACCAGAAGGGAATTGAAGCTGAAGGAGGATGGGAGGTCAGTGATGAGGTCATAGGAGATTTGTTGAAAAGGCTGCAAGGCCAAGGACTTGATCGAAGTTAAGGGGGGAATAGTGAGGTGCATGTTGGACTTGTTCTGCTGGCAGGTCACACAGCCTTTTACATATTTCCTGACATAACAGGCCAGGCCGGACCACCAGAATTCTGCAGAGACGAGTTGGTGGATTTTGAGATATCCTGGATAGCCTGCAGTCTCATGATTATGGCATCATTGAAGAATGGTATGTTAGAGAGAGTCATCATTAGGACCGTAGACATGTCCTTTGTAAGTGAACATACCAGCTTCATGCTACCAATCAGAAAGGCAGGAGTAAAAGACGAGAGGAATGAAGCCATCCATAGACTGGAGGGCTTGTAGTACTAGAGAGTCTTCTGCAGAGGTAGACTACACTCAGTCAGAAAGGAAAGTGTTGATGATATGAATGAAAAGGGAAGGGGAAAGTAGGATGACACCTTCATTATCCAAATCAGAAGGAGGTCAGGGCAGTGGAAGAGGACATCAGGTCCTGCAAGAAGTTTTCCAGGTATGTGGATCATTTTAAGATCGAAGTCAGAAAAGTCAAGGAGCCAACAGGCTTGCCATCAGTTAAGAGCTTGGGGTTGGCAGAAGTAGGTAAGATTTTTGTGATTGGTAAAAACTTGCACCAGAAAAGGAGACCCATAGAGGTAATGTCTTCAGGATTTCAAGGCGTGAATGCCAACAAGGAGTTCTTAGTCATAGATGTTGTGATTTTGTTCTGCTTGAGAGAATGATTGGGAGAGGTAGGAACAAGAATGTCAATCACCATTGGAGTCAGTTTGGAGGAAAATAGCACCAGAGGCATACTTTGAGACGTCAGTGGCGATGACGAAAGGGGAAGAGAGATCAGGGAGATGGAAGATTGGTTTGGACAGGAAGAGGGATTTCAAGGAGTCAAATGACTTTTGACAAGCAGGGGTCCATTTCTACTGGAGGTTCTTCTTGGTAGGGTCAATAAGGGGGCAAGCGATGTTGGAGTAGTCAGGGATGAATCATCGATAGAAGTTGGCAAAGCCTAGGAAGAATCATACATCCTTAACTTTGGCAAGGGTAGGCCATTTGGCAATTCCATCAAGCTTGTGGCATTGGGAGAGAAAATAAGGAGGTCATCCATGTAGATGATGGGCCATCCTTCTGTGATCATGTTATAGAAGGAATTGTTTATGAATTGTTGAAAGGTGGCAGGAGAGTTGGTGAGATCAAAGAACATAACAGTGGGTTCAAAGAGGCCCTTATAAGTGATAAAAGCTGCTTTCCATTGGTGTTTATCCTTGATTCAAACATTGTTGTATCCCCAGCGTATATTGAATTTGATAAAGACTTTGGCATCCTTTAGTTTATCAATGAGGCTGGAGATCAGGGGAAGGGGATAGGCGTCTCAGATAGTATGTTCATTCAAGTACCTATAGTTTTGGCAAGGATGAAATTCTCCATCTTTCTTCTTGACAAAAAAGAAGGAAGCTGCTTGGGGGGAGTTGGAAGAGCAAATCTTTCCAGTGTGGAGGTTTTCATTGAGAAAGTCCTTAGTAGCCTTTCATTCTTCAGGGTCAAGGGGGTAGAATTTTCCAACTTTCAGAATAAAAGATTTAATGAGATTGATCTTGTGATCATAAGAATAGGAAGGAAGAACATGGTCAGTAGCTTCTTTGAAAAAGACTGAGGAGAACTATGAATATTCAGGGGGAAGGGTGACTTTGGGTTTTGCAGCTTCTGCTGCTATGGCAAGTTCAGTGGCTGTGGTAAAGCAGGCGATAACTGGTAACCTGAAAAGGGCAAAACAGGATCCATAGCAGATGATCTGTTGAATAGTTTAGAATTGTCAGGCTTGGTTGATAAAGACTGATTCTTCTTCCTATTGGTTGTACTCATAGAGGCAAGAGTCGGTGATGGTGTCTACATTAACATGGCAAGAAAGTCGGGTAGGGGGTTTATAAGAGTGGTTGTGTCATTTGACATCAACTTTATGGGAGGCAAAGAGGAGTCTGGATTCATTGACTAACTCATCAATTGAGAGGGTCCGATTGGTCCAGTTGATAGTTGGGTTGGTTGTACAAAGCCAGAGGAGTTCAAGAATGATATTATCTTTTAAAGACATAATGTGGAGGTTAACCTTTTGGGCAATTCCTTCGATATTGGTGAAGAGAGTACTGACATATTTGACATTCTTTCTGTTGAAGGTTCCATTAGCATTTCAGAAGCGAATTGATATATCCAGTCCGATAACTGGGAGTTGGTGTCAATTGACAAAGTCATAGTCGATGCAGGAGAGATCTGCTCCACTATCAATCAGGGCATAAGAGTCAATGGTTTTCAAAATGTGCATGGGTATGATCAATTGTAGAGGAATTCGCATGGATTTACTCATTACTGATACAAATACAGATGCACAAGTGAATTCTGGGGTGTCTCGCGTCAATTGAGGTTCCCCTTTTAAAAATCCCAAGAGAATTGAACTCTAGCCATGGCTACTTCCTCATCATCATTGTCCAACTCAATAAGAGCTGGGACTTCTTCCTTGGCAACCTGTTGAACTTGTTTAATGACAGGTTTCTTTGGTTCAGAGGGAAAGGATGGGCAGGCAGAGCTGAGATGGCCTGTTTGGCAACAACAGAAGCAAAGGCTCTTCTCTTGGCAATGACAACATTCTTCAGGACTCAATTTGGGGACTTTAATGGAGTCTATGTTCATAGCATCAAGATCACGGGGGGTTCTGGAGGGCACAGAGTATGGTTGTATGTGGGAGGAGAGTTTAAAGTGTCAGTGAGCAACTTCTTCAGCACATTTCCATTAGATCTGGAAGTGTATAGCTTTCTTATACCAGTTGTCAATGGTGTCAGGGGGAGTTTCCATTTGAAAGATTCATCACATAAGAGAAGGGGGAATAGCAATGGAGTAGTAGCTGATGAGAATGGTGTGGTTAGTAATCCCAGATAAGGCAACATTGTTCTGAAAGTTGAAGTTGAATTCAGTGAGGGAGGGGAAGTAAATGACACATCCATTCTTTTTCTGGAAAGTCATTCACTTGATGAACAACCAAGCAATAGTATTGTTCTTTTGATCGTGGTATTCAAAGGAAGTTTTGAACACTGTACAGAAGTCAGCCCATGTTCCAAAGTTAATGACCATGCCAGTGATGGCACGTTGTCTAAAGGTAAAGGCCCAGGTAAGAGCAAATCCTTTAATCATATAAGAAAGAGTGAAGGTGATTCCCTTCAGGTCAGAGTTGTAGATAAGTTCATTGGTGTGAAGGTAGAATTGGACAGAGTAAAGCCATTGGATGGTAGTGTTATAGGATCTATTGTAGTTTTCGGGCATACCAATATGAAGTTTGGTGGGTTGGGCTGTCATAACTAGTGGTAATGGTTCAGAAGGTGGAAAAGAATTGAATGGGGTTCAAGGAAAGATGAGTTGTCTAAGGTTGGTGGATGAAGAGGGAGGGATGGGAGGATGAGGTAGGACTAGGGCAGCAAAGGTTTGGTGGGCGAGGTCAAAGTCTTCTTGTTCTTCTTCTAGAGAAAAGAATGGAAGGTCGGCAGTTTCAAGGTTTATGGGAGTTCTTTCCTTGGGGGTAGAACTGTCAGAGGTTTTTTCCTGGTTGGATTGATATCCAAACCAAGTGAAGGTCATGGGGGTTTGTTGGGAAATGGTGGCGAGCTACAACGATGGTAGTTACAAAATCTAAGTTAGACCTTTTGTTATGGTTGGTCCAGGTAGGGCCAAGCATAGCCTTAGTGTTTTGTAGGGTCAAGGGTTCAACCTTTGTTAAGGTTGAGTTTAAGGTTCAAAGAGTAAAGCGTCCACTTAGAAGTAGGATAGAAACTTAGAAAGTGGTTTAAAGAGGTGAAGCTAGGTATATTCCTAAGGACGTCTAACTTAAGGATACATGGTAAGGTCATTGGATTTATATATAGGAGGAGAATGGAAATGACTAAGCGAAGAGAAAGTCATGGAATGTTATGGAAAGTTTAAGAAGTAAAGCATGGGACAAAGATAAGGAAAAAGACAAAATGATGAGAGAAACGAGATAAGCATGGAAGGTTATGGAACAAGAGAGAACATGATGGAACGTTGAAGAATGTGGAAGAATGTTGGAGTAAAAAAAAGGTTTAACAAAGGAAAAAGAAAGAATCATAACAGAATCCAGTCAGAATCCTATGTAGATTATGAAAAAGATATAAAATACCATATTTAACCTATTACATGTAATTCCATCAAGAGATAAATGAAAATCACAGTTCAAGATCTAATGGTATACTCATTGTAGTATGTTTTGCATTTATATGTTTTCAATTCTAAAAAACCAGTAATATGTTGGAAAATACATCATTAGACAAAGTAAATCTGTTAATAGTCCATTGTTAACTAGCATTTGAGTATGTAATGTCTCAGCTACAAAAATTCCTGACCCTTTATCATGTGATAAAGATTACATCTATCATATATTATTTTGAAAAAAATTAAAAATAAATGGTCCAAAGATATATAAGAAACATTCATGTCTTTGCAGCAGCTGACAAAAGAAATACTTTGATAGTATCATTTAACACTTTAATGACATACTTTGAAATGATCTAACTTTTAATCAATATAGCTTAGAACAATGATGGTCTATCATGTTAAAGAACAACAAACCTTTTTAAAGGGGTCGTGTGATAGAGATTAATAAGCCATGATAAGCTTGATTCATAAGATTGGTTAGTTCTAGCATCTTTTATATATAATATACCAAGAATAAATTTACAAATATAACAAGAAGTATATAAGAAGTATGGTTGAATATACCAGTTATATTTGTCTAATATGTTTGTATTTTTGATATATCTTACTTATTTTTCAATGGCATTACTTAATCAAAGAGTTGTAAAAAAGCTTACATAAGTATTAATCTAGTTGAAAATCATAGTAAAATTGAAATTAGTAATATTAAATGTTTAAGAATATATAGATAATAGCCTATTATAATCTTAATTAAAATCAAAATGCACAAAATAAAATTCAAAGAGTGGAAACAAGTTATATCTAATATCAGGAAATGATATCAATATAGAAATAATAATGAATATGTAAAAAAATCCAAATGAAATTACATGTAACTTTTGATTGTTATTCTTTCTCTTTCTCCTTCTGTTTAAATTCTTCAATTCCTGGAGGTGGTCGAATTTAAGAATGCCCTCCTAATCATATCATTAAAAATAAATTAATTGCAATCTTGGATTCTTCTTTATGACCATTTGGAAGATACTGTCATCTTTTTAGAGTTGTTGCCTTAATATCTAAAAAATGTTGGTCCAAGCACTTTTTTCATAGTTTTTCTTATGGGGTGATTTTTAAAGGATGTTAAAGAACATTTGTTCTAGTATAATTTGAACTTTATTCTTCAAAGAATTGTTTAGATTTTTTTGCATTTCAAAGTTGTTATCACCATCAATTACTTGTTAGTTTTCACCATTATATTATTGGAAAAAGTTGATATCAGGTCCATGATGTTGTTGAGGATTAGGAAATGAAAGTCCATCAAATTGATTTCCAATGGCAGAAAGTGAATGATCTGCTGGCCAAATAAGACAAACATTCATGGTTTGATATACTATGCAATTTGTAGTGTGCTCCTTGTGTGGTTTTCAATGACCCCTTTGAATATTGCCAATAGCAAGCATGTAGTGAAGTTCATTCATTTTCCCAATTTCAAAAGCTTGAATAATAAAATTGAAGGTCTTTTCATGTGGAATATGATAGGCATGAGTTCTTGAATTGTATACAATATCACATATGAAGTAGGTTTCTACCTTATATATTAGTGAAGTTGTGATGATGTCTAGATCCTCTGGATTATTATTTTCATCAAGCAACACTTAAAACAAGCTTCCTTGGCCAAATCAAGTGCCCAATAGCATGATGTGTGATGAACTCCATCGAATATCCAAACAATGATTGCAATCAAGACAAGGATATTTTTAGAAGAATGGTTTTGGCAGGTATGTTGTAAATGTTATTGACAATGGTAAACACAGCTGTAAGACAAATATATTTGAAGTATCTAACAAACAATATAATAAGGAAAGTTGATAAATATGGAATTTGAATATGATTTACCACTAATATCCAGCTGAAATTTGAGCCATTGTGGCATTTAATAACCAACTTGGAAAATTGGTCAAGGTTTGGCCAATCTGACTCAAGGAAACCTGGACTTCAAGTCATATACATCCTTCTTGTACTCTAGGTTGCTTATTATCTCTAGTGCAGGTGTGGAGGATTTTACTTTATCTATTAAAGTTATCAAAAAGCTTTCTTTATGATCTTTTATTAAGTAATTCAGTAGGCTTTCAAAGGGCAAAAATTCCCTAATAAAGTTGGTATGATATTGCCTTTTCATTTGTGTATGCTTAAATGTAGTAAATGATGTCTGAATGGAAATCTGATGTCCAGTGAAATCCAGCGATGTCCTTGAGATGTATTTGATTATCAATATAGTATCCTTTTCTTCTAGCCATGACCCTTCCTGCATTCTCTAGTCCAGGCAAAAGGTAATGAATCAAGGCCTTGTGATAAGAAGTATGCCAGGTGATAATTTGACCAGGTGTTTCAAACTCAACATCAATGTTAACAAGCCACAATATTGTTTTTGATTGATAGACTGCATTTCAAGCATGTTAAGAAAGTCATATAGGGTATGAACATGTTCATATTTAGTTGCATCATTTACATTAACATTTTCTTCCTCATGATCAAGACTCACATTGTGAGCCATAATAGTCTTTTAATCTTTTTATAACCAAAGTATGCATTATGAAAATATGAGTGAAGATTTTGCATGGCATCTAAATAGGACCTTGCAAAATCTCTGAGTAAATATGCTTGAATATTAAGTAAACTCAAACATAGTTGACCTACTTGATTACAGCTCTATTTGAGAGCAATCTGATATATCAATGGCTAATAAATCATGAGATTTGGCATCATTCAAGTGATGATTGGGTGTAGGCATCAATTGTACATAGCTTCAAGGTCTTGGAATGGTATCTTTATGGTATCAGATATATGATACATCTTTGAAAATAAAACATAAACCGCAAAGCAACCAGCAACCCTTTCCAATGTCAAGTTGGGAATGGAATGCATTGGAACATACATTGGTCAATTCTAAAAGTTGATACAATATTAGTGAATGTTGATATTGGCAAATTTATAAGAAAACAAATGTACTTGATTGTCAAAAGCTACAGTATGGATATAGCATGGTTATTAGACTTGAGTATATCTCTAAATAAAAGGACAGGCCACATACTGAGAGGGATTGGCATGAAAGAGTCTTTGTGGTTCTTATCAAGACATTGTAGTCATGTGAGGCAGTGATTTGGCTGATATTTCACAACCCTTGGATGGGATTAAGAGTAATAAAATGCTAATCATTCAAGTTCAAGTCACATCAACCAGCTGAGATGAATTTGAGGAACGTGAGTTAATTGCCACAATGGCTGTTTTGTATGGTGGTAAGTATGGCACAACTTCCTCCATGAACTTGAACAGGGTCAGTTGAATCAGGTTAAACTCCCAGTCATCTAAATATGCTCTGATTGACATGATTAAAGAGGTTGGTATTTGCTAACAAGTAGATTATAGGATGAATGGGATGATAGCAGTAAGAAAGAAAGAGCAGATTTGCCAAAGAAAAGCAAACAGCAGCTTATGTGAATCTATTGGTAATAAAGTGTAATATAATGGCCTAGACTGACTGGTAGACACTAGTGAGAAACAAATCAGCTGAAGAATCTAAAAGATTATCATTACAAAAAGTTACAAAGGGTATTGAGGACTCCTGTGTAACACAAGGAAATGTTTGTAAATACAGCACCATTATGATTATGGAATTTGAGCATTACCAACACCCATTGACCTGGAATGTTGTTGATAGGTGTTAGATTAAGGGCATCCTGGATATCTACATAATGTGGGGTGTAAAATATAATATAAATGTCTATTTAATGCAACATGAACATCCTGGATGCCCACATGATGCAACAGATGGGATGACACATACCCAGACAGACCAATAATGTTTTGGCCACCCATTTGATGTAGTATGGGGAGGTGTGAGGGTGTTCTGAATATCCATATTGTGCAGCAAATGAGATGGTGAATACTTGGATTGATTGAATGTATGACTAAAGTGTGGCATTAGCATGAGGCAGGACTAGAACATCTTGGACACCCATATCAATGCATGGCATGAGATAGTATATACCTCTACAGTTCAGAAGTACTTCAGATACCTGAATATGTAGACATGAGATGATATAGCATGAGAGAGGTGGAGGAAGTCCTAAATGTCCATGTTCATCATGCATTAGTGATGAGTAAGCTAGATGGAATGAAAAAGATAGTATAAAATCAGAAAAATGCATTATAATCTTGTTGATTATGTTGCCTGGGATTCCAGGAATAGTGTTGTACATTTATGTCTACTGAAGAATGTCATGAAACACATAATATAATAAAATGGAGAGAAGTCTGTCAATTTCGTAGTGAGATATGATAGTGAAATAAAGCTTGAATGAATGAGAAACATAAATATGATATGTACTTGACAATCACTGTAGCAGACTTGGATCTCTGTAGGCGTGTGAGAGCATCTCCAATATTGCCACTATCACTAAGAGGGATTACAGAGAGGAGGCAACTGAACAATTGCATTGAAGAGATGGAGGTAGAAGACATAGTTATCATTATTCTCCATGTGCAGAAGTGATGCAGTCCTAAATGACCTTCTGCAATTCAAATCATATATTTTCTGTAGATCATTGTATACTATTATGGAATGTATGATTAGGAAGTTGTATCTTCAACAGGAGATGATGCAGTTTCTGTAAGGTGGGTATCCATAGTGCCTAAATTACATTGTAGTGGTCCAGTACACCACTGATACTGGACAAGTACCTGATTATACAACAAAAGCACACTGAATTGAATAGAATACATGTTTGTATACAAAATAGTAGCAAATTTAAACATATACTGTAGCATAGAATAATGTGTGTAAAAATGGTAGTATCCATGATAAGCACAAATGAGACACCCCTGATAAAACAAACTAATCCACTCAATGCTTACCTCTTGTACTCTTGGATTTTTTGCAATGGCTGTATTCTCTGGCTTTGAACCAACCTTGTCTACTTTAAATGGATGAGACACTACTAATTACATTTGTTTTGACCATTGGAACATCAGATGAACTAGCATGACTCAGAGTGTGAGTGATATTGGGAATTGGATGAATAAGTGTGAGGAAAGAGTTGGATGTAGTTTTGTGGGTGGCAGGTGAAATAGTAGGGATGCAAGCAGTCATAGAAGGATCCTGAAGATATTTCAGATACAAGGACAAACTGGCTGGTATCTAAGCTGTGAGATCCTGTTCAATATTGAGCAAGCTGGTAACATCAGCCATGGGACAACTTGGCAAAAAGAACACTTCATTAATGGAGATAAATGTTGGATAGAAGCTAGAATCAACTGGGGATTGATGTCACTATCACTATAGAGGTTGAGTTTGTCAGAATCTATTTGTCAGGTTGAATTGTATAGCATTACTTGAAGAAATGGACCAGTGTTGAGACTAAAAGGTCCAAGTACATTGATTGTATTCATGAAGGTAGGAGTGGGTGTGAGAGAGCCAGATGTAGTAGACAAGATGGGATGTCTAATTGTAGAGAATCCAGAAACTGTGAACAACACAAAAGAAAGGTCCTTGGAAAATGGTTGCTGGTTGAGGGCTTGATACCTTTTTCCTTTTTCCTTTTGAGAGTGCACATTGTGGTGATGTTGGAGATGTTGGAGCTGATCACTTTGATGTAGGATGGGAAGGGGATTGAGGTGTTTTCATTGCCTTGCCTGTTATATCCTTGAGGTGTCTCAATCATTTCCACATCCTTATCATTTTGAATAACATTATCATCAGAGTCAATTTTCATTATGGTAGTGGCCATAGTGATCTTGCTATCATTTCTGTTGAATAGCATGACCAGTATATTTGTGAGTATATAAATAATATAAGAGAATGAATATATACAAGCCTTATCAATAATTTCAATGAATGTATGGTGCAACATCCTTTTATCAAAGGTGAAGTTGTTCAGGAACACATCTGAAGTGCTATGAACTACCAGCCTATAAAACCTAATGATCTTCCATTGCAGGAACCTGTATACATGACCTCTGAGCTACTTATTGTCAAGTGCAGATCACAAAGTGTTGTAAGGTAACATGTTTGTGTGATGATGAAAAATAAGAAACCTATGTACTACAATAATCATAATGTTTGCACATGCCAGATTGAGACTGATAGTGCCAAGGGTGGAAAGGATTAGCATATGTACACCAGCCTTAAATATTGACCTTTGAAACTTGTTTAACCTCTTCTTACACTTCAAGTGCAAAATTTTGCCATTGAACTCAACAGCCTTGTTGGTTCATTTATTCATTGACTTTGGAGAGTTCCATCATTTGCTTGCAGATGGATTCATGTGTGGATGGAGCAGTCTGCATCAAAATTCAATGTAGAAATTGTAATAAACAGATTTCACACATGTTGATGAATCAAAAAGCATTCAGAATAGAATGTTGAAAAACAAATATGGGCATTTCAAATGGCCACACAATGTAGGCTTGCATAACTATTGCACAAAGGATAGAAAAAAATACAGGTGTGTGAAACATCCTTGGAGCAATGTGGATGTAATGTTGAATATACAAGTTAAGATGGACATTCAAAATGCCTACAGTACATGACTTGCATTAATATATGAATGAAGAAAAAAACAGTGTTGAGGATATAATGTCAAATGTACAAGTCAAGATGGACATCTGGAATATCCATGCAATGCACAGCTTATATTAACACATTAATGGTAGAAAAAAAAACAATAGGGATGTAGCATCAAATGCATGAGTCAAGATGGGTGTCTTGGCTGCCCACATAGTATATGGCTTGCATTAATGTATGAATAGCAGAAAAAACTGCATCCAGGATGTGCTCATAGTAATAGGAATATAATGTCACATATTTATGCAAGTGAAGATGAACATTTGAATGTCCATACAATGTCTGCTTGCATAACCATCACATATATCATTATGATGGTATGAGGGCATATAATGAGTGGGAAGACAGGCATCCAGCTCAAAGCCACTGTATGATGAACAAATTTGTATTCACATAGCAGAAGTGGTAAGGATGCTCATATCAAAGTGATGAAAATGCAACAGAATAAAATAAACGATTTATATAATTAACTTTTGACTCATTTGGGGCAAAAGTGGATGACCATATTGAATTGGGAGACAAACTCCAACCAGCAGGCTTGCTACCGAGACAGGAGTTTCATGGTCGCAAAGTATTCCAGGTTCTTGTGGTTGGTGATCACATCAACCAAAGTTGCAGAGCCTTCAAGGTAATGTCATCAGGTCTGGAAGAATTCATGAATGGCAAGCAGCTCCTTGTCATGAGTGTTGTAATTGAGCTCTGGAGCAGACAGCATCCAAGAGTAGAATGCAATCAAACAAACCTTTTTGTTGGGGCACTTGATAGAAAAAATGTCAGTGATGACATAATCAGAGGTGTTGATTTCCACAATTATCAGAGCATCAGGCATCCAATACATCAATATTGGAGGGGAGGTGAAGGCTTCCTTGAGCTTTCAGAAAGTGAAGTAACAGAAATTGGAGAAGTTTCACAAAGTACTCTTGTGGGTGAGATAGGTTAAAGGAGTGATGATGTCAGAGAAATTATCAATGAAATGATGGTAAAAGTTTGTGAAATCAAGGAAGGACTGAATGTCCTTGACTTTACAAGGCTCAGCCCAATTCTAAATAGTCTGAACCTTCTCTGAAGACATGGTAAGTCCAGAGGGTGATAGTTGGTAACTAAGATACTCAGTAGAGTTGGTGTGAAATTTGCACTTGGATGTTTTTATATAAAATCCATGCTTGCAAAGTCTTTGAAGGATCTTCCAGATATGCTCTTTGTGGGAAGTCATGTTTGCAGAGAAGATTAATATATCTTTCAAATAAACTATAATGCAAACATCTAAAAGATCAATGAAGATGGTGTTGATGAACTGCTGAAATGCTGTAGTAGTATTGATTAGACCAAATGGCATGACAAGCCATTTATAGTCATAGCATGTTTGAAAAGACATCTTCTATTCATTGCCATCAGCAATGCAAATCAAATGGTAGGCATGCCAGAGGTTGATCTTGGTGTAGACCTTGGTATGGCTTGGAGCATCCAAAAAGTTGGAGATATGGGGTAGGAAATAGTGGTCTTTTTTCGTGATCTTATTAAATCCTCAAAAGTTGACACAGAGGCAAAGTGAACCATCTCTCTTGTAAATGAAGAGGACTAGAGCAGCATGAGCAGAGAAGAAGGGACAGATGAACTCCATTGCTAGGTACTCATCAAGGAATGTCCAGAGGAACTCAAGTTCAGAGAAGAAGAGAGAGTACATAGTGCCTAAGGGGGGAGAAGTACCTTTTTTCAAGTTGATCTTCAAATTGTATTCATGATGCAAAGCAAGCTGGGAAGCCCTGCTCTTGATGAAAACATCTGCAAAATCATAATAGTCTAGAGGAACGCCAAACAGATTAGCAGGGTCAGGGGTGATGGAAGCAGCACAGATGTTACTCTCTTTGGTGTGGAGGTGCAGGCTAAATTGTACAGAGTCCTGAAGGTAACAAGTGAGTGCAAATGAAAATGCACTGATGATTGCTATGGGCAAAGCCTTGTAATCAGATAAATGCAGTAGATTAGGTGGTGTGAAATCAACTGAAGGTGGTAAGACTAAAGGCTGTAGAGATAAGCTCAGAGATGCTGGCACATCCTGTTCAAGTGAACAGAAGGAGATACTGCTCAAGACCCAGTCAATCAATGAATTGTAGCAGGTGAGTCAGTTATGTCCTAAAACAAGGAATAAGAACTATCCAGCAGGGTGACATATGTATAATATTGTTGGAGTGATATCACTGGTTTTGAAATGGACAGAGAGGTCAATAGCTTGAGTTATGGTGGAATTTGTAGCATCGAAGAGTGGAGTGGGGGAACGGAGTAGGTGGACAGATTGTTTTTATTAACAAAAGATGTATCAATAAAGTAGTCAGAAGATCCAGAGTCTACAAGTACAGGGACCAGAGGATATTAAAAAAATAAAGGACATAAGTAATTTCAGCTCAAAAAAAGCAAATGTATTAAAATAAATCTCTTTAAATGCATAAAATCACATTCTATTTTTTAATCTCCAAGATGGAGAACTCTGATTTGATTTCTGGAGTTGCAGTTGCAGTATGTGCCTTGGATACCTTAGATGTAGACTTAGGGCAATCCTTTGCCATGTGGCCAGCAGAGCCACAGAACATACAAATTTTGAGATTGAAACACCTCTTTTGCTCTTCAACAGTGAGCTTGCTGTCGTTTCCTCATTTTGACAACAAATCCAGCTTTGAAGGAGCAGACATAGTAGCTCCTTTACCTTTGAACTCCTTGGTGTCTTTGATATTACCAGAGGGATATGCAGAGGAAGAGGCAAGAGCAGATGATTTATTAAAAGGCTTGAATATGGAGGAATGATTGGACATTTTTGCTTGGCAATTGAGTTCAGACTTGCACTCCTAGTAGTGCACATCAACCGCCTGAGTGAGATGATAAAGTTCAGAAAACATTGGAGGTTTTCCAACACAAAAGATTTCATCTTTAATACAGTCTGGCAGATCATTGTAGAAGTGGTGCCAGAGGGCATCTTCTTTGTAATCTTGAACTTGCAAAGCTATCCTATTAAACTTGACCACATACTTATTGATGTGTGGACCATCCTTCATGAAAAGGTAGTTGAGTTGGTGTTCCACATTTCCAACAGAATCATGCAGACCAAAATTGACTTGAAGTTTTAGAATGAACTCTTTGTAGTCATCCATCCAGAGGGAATGTTGGTCAGGATCTTCCATCTGGAGAAGGTCTGATTCAAACCACTTTAGCATTATACCTTTCAGGTAGGACTGAATGAATGTTACTTTAGCATGATCTGTGCTAAAGGTCTTGGGGCGATTTTGGAAGTTCAATTTGCATTACACCATTAAAATTCAGAGCTTGTGGGGTTTCATCCCATCAAACTAGTTGAGCTCTGAGACTTTGGTATGGGGGGTGGAGTTGGAAGTGGGACAATGAGTGGAGCAAGTGAGGCCTTGAATGGTGTTCACTAGCTGGGCAAGGGTATTTTATGAATGTGTTCATTATTATTGGAGTCTGGGTCATATGAATTATAAGGATTGGAAAAGTAATCCTCATCAAGATCATTTGAGTTGTCTGGGTCATTGCTATCTGGACCATCTTTGGAGCCTTTCAGCAAACCTGATTCATTGAGAGGATATGAAGTGATTGCTCATTGTTATCCTCTAAGACTTCAATGTGTGCACCCAGAGTTGGGGATCAGAGAAGAGGACATGATGCTAAAGCGGAGGCAGGGGTGTGATGAGTAGAGAAGCTTCAAAATTGGTCAATAAGTTCTGGGCCTCAACGACTGTTTTCAAAAGTGCTGAGAGGATTGAATCTGGGGGAACTGTTGGTGCTGATGAGGGCATGGGTATGGAAGCAAGTGGTACACATAGCCATGGTGGAGAACATTTTGTGAGTGAAAGTTCAAATATATTGTTAAAACCGAAACTTCAATACCAACTCTGGAATGCCAGAGATGATTAGAAAGATGGAACTTGGCTTTACCATATGTGGTATGCCCTTACAAAAGTTCAGTTCCAGTTTTGCAGAGATCAGAGGTAAGACTTAAGACATAGAGATGTCAAGTTGAGTGAAGATGTCAGAGAAAAGTCATCAAGACTCAAGTGGAGGTCAGGAAAGTTATTCTAGATAATATTTGAACTAAGGTGTACATGAGTGAAATCAGAGGTTTATATATGGAGTTTGAGAATGATGAGTAATGGAGTTATAAGTGATTGATAAGAGAACAGGAGTCGGTGACCTGCACCAATATGTTTGGATGCGAATAAATATGTAGTTATTATGTATATATGTGATGCTAGACATTTGACCTCAGATTTGAGTTTTCACTATATTCCCACAGTCCAAATTCTTAGTTAATTGAGGGACATATGGATCATAGTGTCTAGTATATACCTCTATTTTTTTTATTTGTTCATTTACAGGTTGTGAAGAAACAAAATAATTTCTTTCAACATATTTTTATTACTACCTACAAGTACATAGTAAACCATTTTTTTAATATCTCTTTTACCCTTGAGTACTTAGCCAAGTGGCAGAGAAGTAATTGGAGCATGTGACCTCAGTTGCGAATCACCTGACTCAGATCATGTGGCCTTATACAGCATGAGTCATAATGAGTCAATATAAATCAAAATGAGTCAAATGAGGACTAACCAAAGCACTGCCCCTAGACTAGCAGAGTGATCATGTGACTTGAACAGCATGAGTCATAATGAGTGATAATGAGTCAGCATGAGTTATTGCCCAAGCCAAAGGCTATTTTTAGCTTATTGCAAGTCATTTTCTGACAGAGTGAATCAAAGTGAGTTAGTATGAGTTATATCTTGGCACAGCCACATCAGAACAAAGGGTAGCACAGCCACATGTAAATTACTATATAAGGACCATGATTCAGCCCCATTTGGCAAGTTCCCTCTTCTAGGAAAAAGGTTTCTACTTGAGTAAATCTCAATTTATGAATGCTGACAAGTGCATCCCTCTACAAACAAACAGAGAAGCTATGTAGAGAAGTTCCCATACAATAAATAAAGCTACTTAGATCCATAGTTAGGAGTATACTGAATCCCTTAGGATAGGGACAGTTAGGACACCTTCAGGAAGAAAACCCCAGAGTGGATAACTAAAGGGAATAGATCCTTAGCTAGTAGGGAGATCTCATAGTTCATTAGCACTTTGGGAAAGGGTTTTTAGTCAAGCATTTGAAGCTGATTGCCAACTCCTTAGTGTATAATAGAATCAGTTTAAGAAAGACTGTTCTGTGTGACCAAGAGACTTGTATAAATTAGTAGTGAGAGTGAAGCATATTTACCCTACCTATCCAATTGAACATTCCAAAATCAACTGGAGCTAATTGGAAGTCATTGAGAGTACATCTTAGGGAAGTAACCCTAGTCACTACAAAGTATTCTCCTAGCAACTCGAGAGTTATTTAGACCATTTCCCAACTAACTATAATATACTTTGTACATCACCCCAACTGAAAACCAGACCCTCAATGTATTGCTGAACCCCAATCCCCCTCAACCTCATTGAAGATTGATGAATGAACCACATGCCTGATAGTCAACCCCTTTTTATGAGATTGATACTTGTTTCTAGTATCAACTCAACCAAGGAAGAGTACTCTTTTCACCTTGCTTCAGGTTTACTATCCATGGAGATAAGATTTGATTGTCTAATAAGTATTTCTTAGTATTTCTACTGATCTTAGCTAGAAAGAAGACATCAGAAGTAAGTATCCCAGAGCTACACTCTGAGTAAGAGAAACTTAGAGCTGTGCCCTAGGTGAGACACAGGTGTAGAGGTTAGTAATTATTGGAGCTAGTACTAAATAAAACAGGACAAGAAACAGAGATGAAAAGGAGATACTAAATATAAGTCCAAAATCTGGTAACAACTCCTGAGTGAGAATGCAGTGAAGTTCTTGATAATAGGTCCAAAGGGTTGGAGTTGAACTTGGGCAAAATACAGGATATAACAGTTTTTCAAAATACTTATAGTGTGTTAAGGGAGAGTGATTCAAATTCCACTATGGATATCATTGATTTGGTTGTTCTCAAGCCCATTCACAAAGGATAATATTCAATCTTGAAAATATGTTGGTATCCAAAATAAGATGGGCATACTAGACATCACCACACAGTGGCATGGTAGCAGATGGTATGCTGAACAAGGATATCTGAACAATAGATGGACATTGCAGATAGCAAATGTGATGAATCATGTTTTTACTAAGTCATTGAGCAGGCAAGGCCTATTTCTCGATGTAATTGCATAACAAAGAATTTATTTCCTCCTTGATTCACATTCCTTGATATATTTTTCACAGAAATTTTTAATGAAGCTCTCATTGGATATAATAATGTTCCTCCAGGTAAGTTTCTCTTACCCTGCTTGGTATTGTTTGACCAGACTCTACAAACTACTGGCCCAATTATTGGAGTTCACTTGTCATCCTGGTATGTATATTGTATGCATTGCCTGATCATGCTCATGAGACTTCAGCTATGGGAGGCCTTGATGATGTGACAGTCAACTGAAACAACCTAAGGCTCTTGCTAAGGCTGCTTGCTCTTGAATACACTTGGTAGCTAACTTCTTAGAAACATAGTTTAGGGAAATCAACCCACATAAGGATAGGGAAAGATGAGTGAGTCAGCCAGAGGAGCAGAAGGGAAAACTCCAAGGAGGGCAAGACTGGAGAGCCTGGGCCACTGCTTGGGGGGCTTTATATACTACATAAAGTATGTACATGTTGTGCATAAATTTATAGATAAGATGAGTCCCTAAACATGTGTGCAACACATGTATCAGTACAGCCATGGAATGGAAGCATAACATGAGGGGAAAGCATGGAAAGATGCAAGAATATGAGGAGGGGGAATGTAAATAATAAAATGGAAGCATAACCCTGACCATGAGGGTGTGGCAGAGATTATAAATTAATGAAAGATCATAAATGAAGAAGCATGAGTGTGGCAGCACATGAAAGGCATGAGGAGGAGGTATGGATTAGAAATGGAAGAATAATATATGATCAGAAGAGAAGGCATAGCCATACCACAGGGTGAAGAGGTGAGGAGGTGAGAAGGTGAGAAGGTGAGGAGGTGAAGAGATGAAGAGGTGAAGGAGTGAAGATGTGAAGGGTTGGAGGGGTATCCTATAATATGGTGAAAGTGTGAAAAGGTGACATGGTGACATAGTGAAGAGGTGAAATATAGAAGGGTGGTCCAGACCATCCTAGAGATTAGATAGAGATTGCCAGCAATCAGCAGATAAGAGTTATTACATATCTAATGTGAGTTGATTACACTCTGAGTGCATAGATAGCTTGATTGTGCATGCCCAGTGCTGTTGATAAGAAAATTGCACCTGTCCAAGGTGTCTGATAAGGAGTAGCACCTATCCTGGGTACTTGATAAAGGGGTGGCACCTGTCCAAGGTGCTTGATAAGGGAATCTACCCTTGAGGAAGTGAAGAAAATAAAAAGATAAATGCATCAAGCATAGTTGCAAGTTGGCAGCTGTTACATCAACCATCAAGTCTAAAGCATGCAAGCTTGTGCCACAATTCCACAACCTTGGACCTGATTACAATGCACCAGATAATAAATCACAATCTCAAATATTAATTGATTGAGCCATCTTTTTCAAAAATGGCTGACACATCCAGCATTAACTACTCCTATTATGGACTTTTTTTACCCACTGTTGTTACTCAACTCTGTTTTTCCTAAAGTGTTTTTCTATGGAGCTTCCAAGATTGCAGTGTGCCTCATTACAACTATGGTAAATATGTTCTGCTTTCCTAAAAAAACTACTTATGTCTCTTGTAGCTTCATACTGCCCTCAATAAGTACATTTAAACTGGCATTCAACAAGACCATCAATTTGAGTATGTTACCTACTCAAAGATTTTTACTGGCTATTGAACATACATGGTCAAATCAACCAAGTATTGTAATATGCCACTAAAACAAGGGAACTACAAGTTGCTTGGGCATCTGCTGGCAGGTATGTTGATACATTGCCATAATATATAGTACTGACAGGCCAAATGTAGGACATTCCCCCAGTCTCACAAACACTATCATTGCACATAGTAGCAAGTTTTGGGTAGTTTTAGACTAATTTTCATGTGATATTTTATCTATCCTCTTTCATTTTTATATAATTTGTGAGCCCAACTTGGATCCCAATTGCCTAATATAAAGCTACTAGCATAACAGTTACAGTTTATATAAGTGTACACAAGAGTATACAACAGTATATAAATTTGTATATAGTATACTAATTGGGGTTGATGCTAAATTCCACCCAGATGTACAGTCATCTACATGTCGAGGAGTTTCTTTTTTAATGGGTACATTTTTATAGAATATGTGACATTATGAAAGTCTATATGACTCTGTACAGCCTAGAGCTGATTTGCTGATGCAAGATGGAGCTGAACAAGCTGACCATAAAAAGTTGAACAAGAAATATATACAAGAATATACTGACATCAAGATGGCAGATTAAACCAAGCCTGTTACCCCTTTAATCCAATCAGCTGTAAATTAAGCCATTAATGTGATCATCAAGTGGATCATGTCCTTTAAGAACAGTGGTATAAATTGCTGCTACTATCCTGGTAATAGTACTAACAACACTTGTAATGCAGAACTCCTCCAACTCCTTTTATAAAGAACAGCATTTCAAGGATACCTACAAGAGGACCCACAAAACAGTCCAAATCACAACTGGACCTGGACCCAAGCTATTGGCCAGCAGAGGAAAAAGTCAATAGGAAGGTAGAAACTCCAAATCACCCCATATAAAAAAAACCAACCAGGCTCAGGTGTTAAGAAGTATAGGAAAGGCTGCTGGTAGTGGGAAGGACTTTGGAAAGGAAAACAAAAGAAACAATAAATATGTCCATAAATAACATAGACCATAATACTAGTCTAAGACACACTTGTATAATCAAATCTAGTACAAATAATATATGTAGTATATATATGAGATCTTTATCTTGATGTTAAAATGACATATTATGTCTATCCAGAATATTGAGCTATATCCAGTGAGATTTGTAACATCTTGTTACCTGATGTGATCTGATGCATGATTCAAAGTGTATCTCTTAAGTTTATAGATCCAATTCCTGGCCAGAGTACATGTTGAACTGGGGGTTAGCATACCATGCCACCTTGAAATTTCACTAGGAATTGGAATGAAACATATGTTTTACCAGCCCTGGAATGTCAAATTGATTACTTAGACATATTGAGACTTCATATGATATCTTTTCTGGAAAATTGAGTTCACTCTTCAAGGAGATAATCAAACCTATGATCCTAACTATGATATGTGGGAACCTTCTCAAAAGGACCTGCTTATATTACTGTTTTATTGCAAGCTCACTTTCAAATGAGGACATGCATATGTACACAACATCACTGACAATGTCAAGATGATGGTCTTATACATAAATGACATATTTAAATCACTTGATCCTAAGGTAAATGGACTATGCAAAATTTTATTTGAGCATGACTATGAGCTTATGGCTACTAATAAAAACTCCAGGTTAGCAATATCAAAGCAGACCTGAATCATTGATAATATAATTGGATGTCTTAGAAATGAGAGGGAATATAGACTATTCTTGGACATGGAGGCTAAAAGAACCCTCAATTAGAAGTGTAATGAAATGCTTCTACTCTCTTAGCATGCCAAAATGTACAATTAGAAATATGGTTCCCTTAAGGAATATTTGAAAAGTACTGTTACTGCTCCAGAAAGGCATATTATACTTTTATGGAATACCAAAATTTCATAAATTACCAGTAAAATTCAGATCAATATTGTCCTACCACAATATAATTTAAAATCTGACTGCTAATTTTTTCAAACCTCTTGTTATAGAGGTATGAACTGTTATCCACAGCAGCAAAAACCTCATGATAAAATTACATTAACTCCAGCTCACACTTAGTGCAAAATACTATGTTGTCATTACAATGTAGTAGCTTATAATCCCAACATTCCTTTGAAAAAATATTTCAAGTACAATATAATGATACTTACCAAATGAATATATACTAATGAGAGGGATAGTAATAAGTTTTGGCTTGGGTCAGAGCATAAAAATGTTCATTCCTTTTTTTAAAGACTGCCTTTGAACTAGTAACATAGAGTTATTAACTTAGTTTTATAGGATAGTACATCAGCAACTAAATAGCCTTGCCATGGGCATCACTGATTCTCCTGACCTTGCAAATCTATATGAGTGGTGGTGTGAAAAGCATGATGGTGTATTTGTAGATCTTTGTATAACATACTATGGATGCTATATCAATAACTGCCTTTCTTCATCAAAGAATTTCATGGATTTTTGCCCACCCAATAGACAATAAATAAGAAATAAAATGAGCCAGCTGGCCATATTATGTAGCAATTTTGACACCTGCTTGGGAGTCATAGATTGGTTTGTTACCATCTATGTGCAACATGGTTACAATGAAACTCTGCTGTTGTCCAAAAGAAGGAATAAACTCAAAGAATGATGGAAAAATCACCTATCACAAATGGAAGGGCAAGGGAGTGGTGCAGTCCTTGTCCTCAAATCTCAGTTTAACATAGTATGAAACTTCTCTAAAGCTATAGCACTAGGAGACACTATTCTAGGACATATGTGATCTTGACTCAGTTTAAAAGTTAGCAGATGATCCCATAGGCATTGAAATAAGGTGACTTCCCATTTGGATATTGTAATCCTTGTAAAGATATCCAAGGATAGTACCAATATACATCTGGGCCTGCTCTATATTGCTTGCTGCAGCTTCTATTAGCATTGTATTGCTTAAAAAGATTAAGTACTACTCTAAAACAGCAATGTACATAATAGTAGATGCTATATTTGAATTGATTTCATATAGGATATACAAGTCAATATCTGACATGTGTAAAGCCAATCTAACTTAACCTAATGTGAGTAGTTAGTGTGAGGAATCTGCATGGTTAAAACCTACAATATCAGCAGCCCATCCCAGACTTGGACCCAGCCCAGATCCAGGTTGCAGGTCCTAGGTCCTGCTTGAATATAGTAAATGTTATCCAGAGGTATACTCCAATATGGGTATATACATAGTCTAAGTGAATGGGTATGCTCAAATGTCCATGTACATGAGGTGGTGGCACAATCAGGTTGGTGAGGATGATACAAATGATACTTGCATGCAAATATAAATATAAATGCACTGTGCATTCCTATTCATGTTTGCATACAAGTGTAAGAGGGTCAGGAGGCCATTTGGGTGATGGGGTTTTGCAAGTGCCAGAACAATGGTGAAGGTAATGGATACAATGGAAATGATGACCAGAGAAATAGCACTGAAAAACAAAAAACCTCTCTTGAGAGGTAATGTGTGTGAGTCTATGGGAATGATAGACTCAATTCAAGGATTTTATAAGTAGGAATTATGGTTAGAAAGGAAGTCTGCTGTCTTTCTTCTAGATAAACAATAAAGAACCAATCAAAAATTAGTGGTTCCCAGACAATGTGTCTTGTCTCCATGAACTAGAACACTTTGCTCAAGAAAAGTATAAGAGGTCTACCTCTTGCAGAGCTATTAGTATGAATATAGTTTCAAATAGAAAAGGGAAATTTAGTGTATCAGGAGTTGTGGTTTGTTTTCCAATCCTCCATGTAAATTTATAGATTGGTTGTTTAAGATATTTTTAGCATAAAATCTGGTTAGTAAAGGTGATTCTAGGTGAATTACACACCTGATGGACTCAAGGCGATGACAATGGGTTGTCTAGTAACTGTGAAAAGTTGTACTTGGATAGTACAAAGGGGTGGGTGATTTAGAAACTTGGCCTAGATTTTGCCTAATGCTAATGATATATGTATAGAAGACTTCCTAATCCCTTAGGAAGGTAGGTCTAGGAAAGGTGTAGTAGTAGTCCTATAAGTAGGTTGTCCTATGAAGCCTAGCAATAGTTTACTTAGGGGGTGCTAAACAAAAAAATATAGATTTACCCTAGAAATATAGCATTTAGATGACAAGATATTATTAAGATGTTACAATGATAAGATGGTGGAGTAATTTGGCAATATGTTAAGATGTCGAGAGGTCAAGATGCTCAGTTGTTGAATGGTAGTTAACTTGACAGTACACTTAGTAGACTCAGCAGGGTTATTATAACTCAATTTTATTATTTTAGCTAAGGAGTAGGCAAGTTTGGCTTAGAGAGGCAAAGTGTAGCCCTTATTTGGTACTACAGGATGCTTAGGTTGCTTACTGATAGGGACCAGATGCCTTTTGTTGCCAAAAAAGGGATTTCTTCCAAAAGAATAGTCATAAGTACTTGTTTTTATTTGAATACAGGTTCTAATAGCCTAATAGTAGTTTTAAACTCCTATTTACTTTGCTCTGGGGGACTTTGCCTTATTAGGTCTTATTAGGTTTCCCAAGGGATCTCTTATCAGATAAGATTATCTGAGGTAAAAGATAAGATTTCCTTTGCCGGCCAAAAGGAGCCCCTTTATATATATAAATACAGGAGGCTGTACCAGCCAATCAGAGGACTGGCTGCTTATAAATCAAGGCACAATTGCTTACTAAATGCCAGGCACAAGCTGACAAACCCAGGCACATTAAGGGAAAGTACTTTGAGCAAAGGAGTCCAAATCTAGGATGCTCTGCCAAAAAGGCTGGCTGTACTGTGCAGGATTGTATAGACCAATGGGGACAAGGTCACATGGTAGCTAGGGATCACATGATTACTGCATCCTACTGGCACTTAGCTAAGTAATCAGATAAATAAAGAGAAATTAAAGAATAGTGAGCTTTGTACAAATATGTACTGTAAGTATAAGGGAATGACTAGAGAGATTAATAAATATCTCAATAACTAATAGGTGGAAAAATCTGGAAAATAGGAGTATGTAGGTCATGATAGGGGCTATATTTTCCTATGGTATCAAAGGGTATGGTCCACAAGGAGCTGTGAAAATTCCACTTCTTGGGTGACTGATTTGTTACATATGTGCATATATGAAACTAGTTTTGTGCTGGTCACCAATTGTAATCTAGAGTGTAGGAAATGGAGTCTGGTGGTAGACTGAGGTAGTTCAGATATGGGAGCAGTATAGATGGTAATAGTCCAGAAGTCTGGAATAATGTAAACAATGTTAAGTAGTGATGGAAAGTGATAAGAATAAGGTGCATGTGTTTGTATATGTATTCAATGGAGAATCAGAGGATGTATTTCCAGTGGAGTACTACATACTTTATAGTGCATAGGACTTAAGGAACAAGTGTCTAAACTTCAAGGAAAAGAAAAGAGAAATGTAACTATGTCATAAAGCAAAAATAGAAACATATGAAATATATATATATTAAATGAATGTAAATAATAAGTGGACATGATAAAGTGATCAAATGGAAGGGGATAATGTTAGTCTGGACTATGGTAGTCCTGCATAGGACTAATTCAGGACTAATATCAGACTAACAGCACTTGAAGTGGACTGAAAGTGAAGTAATGGAGATGCAACTGGGAGTTATTGGAGAGTCATGGATGAGGAATATATCACCATAGAGACCTATGAATCTTTACAGTGCAGCATGTGGCATATGTTACTATTACAATCACTGATATTTGCCCCTATTTTCCCTTTATTTTTGTCTATTTTTCTGGGCTTTCTACAAACATTTCACTAAATAGCTCTACTATTCATTGAACTCATTATACTCATTCAATAACAACCACATGACTATTTGATCACATAACATCATACTCCCATGCTTATCACATGACACATTAGCTTGCCTTGCATGTATATAGCCATGCATAGCCTCCATCTCATGTCATACCATGTGGACACATACATAGTATTACGGCTATGCTTATTACTGTTGTGACTCTTTCTGACTGATTATGATTCCCATGACTCACCATGATCCAGCCATGTACTGCCATGTCACAACATTACATTGCCTCAAGGCTATATTATAACTCGTCCTGGCTCATCAACTAAAACCTTATCACTGCCTTACATACATATATTACCTTATACATATTGCCTTGCACTGTTCTATACTACCACATAGTTATCCTTGGCCTCATGTCATACCTCATGTCTGAAACACCAACACCCACCTGGGGTTTGCTGTACCTAGCAAGGCCTTCCTGAGGCGTGCTTGACTAGAGCTAGTTGGTAGTGATCACTAGTTAACCAAGTGGTCAAGCACAGATGGGTTATGGAAGAACTCCAGGAGGACAAGACTGGGGATGCCAGTCAAGTTGGTCCTGGTATATATACCATATAGTGTATGTACATGTTGTGGTAGTACATATATAATATCTATGTATAGTAACTAGCTGTGCATGATGAGCGGGAGCGAGTCATAAGGAGTCATATAGAGTCTGGGCACAGCCCTGTGAGTCAGTGTAAGTCATACTGAGTCAAGGCATAGCCATAAGGCAATGCAAGGCAGTGTACACATTGCATACATATGTTAGAGATAAGCATAGCCATAAATATAGCCATAGGCATGAGGCATACAGGAATAGCAATAGGCATAGGTATCTGCACAGTCATATGTGCATGAGGCTGCAATAGGAGATATAGCCAAGGATGCCGAGGGAATGAGGCATGGAGGCAATGCATAGCAGTGCACATGTGGAACACATGAGGCATGATAAGGGAATGACTCATAGATAAGGATGATAAGAGATAAGGCATGAGTCATAAGTAGTCGTGACGAGTCATAAGCATAGCCAAGCATAGCCATGAGGCAGTGCAAGGCAGTGCTGGTCATGAGTCATGAATGACAATAAGGACATGAGGTATGACATGAGGCCAAGGATGACTGTGTGGCAGTGCAGAGCAATGCATGGCAGTGTAATGCAATGTAAGGCAATGACACGGCTGTAGTCGATGAGCCAGGACGAGTCACAGTATAGCCTTGAGGCAATGCAATGCTATGGCATGGCAGTGCATGGCTGTGTTGTAAGGAGTCATGGTGGTGAGTCACGGGAATCATGATGAGTCAGAGTGAATCACAACGATAATGAGCATAGCCATGATGCTGTGCGAATATCCACATGGTATAACATGAGGTGAAGGCTGTGCATGGTTGTATACATGCAAGGCAAGCCGATGTGTCATGTGTTGAGCGTGGGAGCATGATGTCATGTGATGTCATGTGACCAAATAGTCACGTGGTCGATATTGAACGAGTGTGATGAGTTCAATGAGAGATAGGGGCTATTTAGCGAAATGCTTTGTAGAAAGCCCAGAAAAATAGAGATGAATAAGGGAAAAATAGGGGCAAATACCAGCGGTTATAACAATGTCCTTATTATTATTCATAACTCACAACATGCACTGCCTCATGGCTATGCTTGGCTATGCTTATAACTTATTATGACTACTTATGACTCATGTCTTATCCCTTATCTCTTATCATATCTCCTTATCTATGAGTCATTCCTTTATCATGCCTCCTTTTTGTTTTCAACTTTCGGGCATTACTTCAGATTATCTCAAATGTTAGATATATTATATACTTTATTTCTTCTCTACTTATACTAATTTCGATTTTTTTGCCCACATCAATCATTTTCTTCATTTCAGTAGCTTAACCATGGACATGGCACCTCTCTAGCATTGCCATTGTTGATTTCAGGTAAGTCTTTGATTACCACTTTGTTTCAATGCTAACTACCTTTTAATTTCTTGGAGTGAACATATATTTCATCTATGATTCCCTTTCAGGCAGTCTTGACTTCATGCTATGACTGCACAGCACTATAACCTTGAAAGACCTCATTGACTTCATCTTTGTTGTCTTTGTCCATCAACAAATAATGTACAAATAATTTCTTTTCACCTTTTAAATCCTCTTGATTACTAATTGATATTTGATGATTTATGCTTCAAGGTATTGTGGTCTATCATAATAAAGTTTGTTTGCATTCATTCATTATTTTGTGTGCACTGTCCAACCATTCTATGATAGCTTTCTATTATTGACTTGTCTGCTCATCTGTCAAGTAAACCTTGATTCCATGGTAGATTTACCATTCCTTATCAGTCTATTAATTTTAGGATATGAGCACAATTTCTTAGGCAATGCTTGTGACTGTTATATCCAAAGTATTACAAGAGTGGATGGATATTGGATAGCGGCCTATTCCTTTCATTAGTAGTCTTTTGTAATACTTTCCTTATAGTACTGTCATTGTGTATACTATTTGGAGTATTCTTGAATATACCAGACTTCAATCTGGGATTTTCCAAGCTACTTTAAGGGCTTTGATGTATGCTCTTACATAGGCAGGATCATTAAGCTTGAATTTTTTAAAGCTTCTTTCCTTCATACCACATGACACCATCTGAGGACTCTAAAAATTTTTCGGCGACAAAGACTAAGAAGCAGCAGCTACAATAGCAGCAACAAGACCCAGAACGCCAACACCGACCCCACCTCACCCAAACCCAAAAACCACCGCCACCATCTACTACTTACTCACCCTCCTAATTCCCCTTCTTCTAAAAACCGCCTTACATCTATATGCTAAGAAATCTCCTTCTACTAATTACCAAATCGAGCATATTACTAATATGCCACCTTTGACAGCGTCCACACTAGGACCATCAAGGGCACCCACCCCCTCCCAGTCAAAAAACGGCAGTAGGAGACAATACATCCTCCAAAACAAAACTGAAGAGGAGATATTGAGAGAACTTAAAACATCCAATGGCCCCAAGATGGTTAAAAATGCAGCCCATATCCTACAATCCCACGGCCTAGACATTGCTAATCCGGATGACGCTGACCTTTACACCCTCACCAAAACTATCAAGGAACTTTCCACACAAAGCCCTGGAATATGGGTATCATACTATGAGATCCTTAAGGCCATCAGCTTCCTAATCAAGAAAATAGCTGATGACAACCTTTAGAAAAACTCCTTCCCCTCCGATGGCAACCAACCTAAACAACAAGGGGATATAATCAACCACGTCTGACAGCTGGATAACAAAATGAACCATCAAGAGGACAAAATCAGCCCCCTGACCGACACCATGGAAAAAATCATGGAGCTAGTGCAAAAGATCAACAACAACACCAAATTAACCACACGTCTTGCCCTACAACAACCACCCCGCCCCCCCCCCCCCCTACAAGACTGACTTATGTGGACATGGCCCACCCCACCATATCAACCAAATACCTGG
>JBBPRB010000050.1:0-36892 GCA_038092815.1 Hortiboletus rubellus
GACTTGACCACAGCTTTCATACCTGTCTTCCTCAACTGTCTGTGCACTATGGAGGTAGAGAGAGGCTGGTTGATTATATTGGTAAGTGCCTTGGTCACCTGAACAGCATTCTCTGCCTTTCCATAGGAGATGAGACGAATGGCATGCTGGATATTGGCAGAGAAAAGCTTGGATGGATGACCTTCAGTAGCTTTTTGGAGCTCAGAACGCTCTTTGAAGCGTAATCTGGATATGGTAGGCACATTAAGACCAGTAGTGAATGCAATAGGGTGAGCAGATTGGCCAGCATTAAGCATAGAAAGAATGGTTTGTTTTTGAGTAGGAGAGATGGTTCTCATGATGGTTGTGGTTGGAAACAAATATGTGTGTGAACTATTTTAAACTCAGACATGGTTCTAATATGTGTATGTTTGTTTGTATGACCAAACATAATCAAATAACACTTGATTTCAATGTAATCAGCAAAGGGTGCAAAACTGTTGCAATGGTATTGATGTTTTGAAATGGATGTATCTTTGCAGCATGTAAGTGAAATCACATGACTCTGGGGACAATGTTGTAGCTAAGGGTTTGTACTTTATTTTTTCCCACCAAAGCAAAGTGAAATTCCCACAAGTGATTGCAAGGTGCTTCCACCCTAGTTTGGAGTTAGGCATTGCAACGGTTTTGCACCTCACTATAGGTGAGATTTTTATGATTAATGAAGACCTGGACTGGGAAGGGAGATCTGTGGAGGTAATGTCTCCAGGACTTCAGGGTGTGAATAATAGCAAGTAGTTCACAGTTGTAGATGTTGTAGTTTGACTTTGCTTGTGAAAATGACTGGAAGAGGTAGGAGCAGGGGTGCCAATTGCTGTTAGAATCCATTTGAAGGAGAATGGCTTCAGATGTGTATTTTGAGACATTAGTAGCAATGGAAAAGGGAAAGAAGAGATTGGGATGATGGAGGACAGGTTTGGATAGGAAAAGGGATTTTAGGGAGTCAAATGACTTTTAGCAGGTGGAAGTCTAATTCCACTGAAGGTTTTTTTGGTGAGGTTGATGAGAGAGGGTGAGCAATATTGGAATAGTTGGGAATGAATTATTGGTAGGAGTTGGCAAAGCCTAGGAAAGATCATATATCTTTGACCTTGGCTGGGGTAGGCCATTTGACAATTCCATCATTTGACAGGATCCATGACTAATTGTTTGGATTTGACTATTATTCCAAGGTATTTGATCTCTTCAGTAACAAACTTGCATTTTTCAAGTTTGGGGTGCAAGTTGAGATCAGTCATTCATTGTAAAACCCATTTGGTTCATTTTCCATGGGTGGTGGAGAAGATGAAGAGGTTGTCCATATAGATGATGAGCCATCCTTCTGTGATCATATCATGAAAGGAGTCATTTATAAATTGTTGAAAGGTGGCAGGAGAGTTGGTAAGGCTGAAGAACATCACAGTTGGTTTGAAAAGACCTTTGTGGATGATGAAAGTAGCCTTCCATTGATGGCTATCTTTGATGTGGATATTGTTATACCCCTATTGTATATTAAATTTGATAAAGACTTTCACTTCCTTTAACTTATCAATGAGATTGGAGATCAGGGGGAGGGGGTAGACATTGTGGACAGTGTATTCACTCAAGTATTGATAGTTCTGGCAAGGGCAAAGTCCTTCATTTTGTTTCTTGACAAAGAAGAAGGGAGCTACCTGAGGGGAGTTGGAAGGACAAAATCTTTCTAGTGCAGAGGTTTTCATCAAGAAAGTTTTTGGTGGCTTTTTGTTCATCAGGGAAGAGGGGGTATAGCTTTCTGACTTTTGGGGAGAAAGATTCGGCAAGGTTGATTTTATGATCATAAAGTTAGAAAGAAGTGACATTGTTAATGGCTTCCTTTGAGAAGATGGAGGAGAATTAGGAATATTTGGAGGAAAGAGTGACCTTGGGTTTGGCGACTTCAACAGCTATTGTGAGTTCTGTAGCAGTGATGAGATGAGTGATCATCAAGATAATTCGCTGGATGGTTTGGAATTCTTGAGCTTGATTGATAAAGACTGATTCTTCCTCCCACTGGTTATACTCGTAGAGGTGGGAGTTGGTGATGGCATCTATATTGATATGGTGAGGGGGTTGGGTAGGAGGTTGATAGGAGGAGTTGTGTCTTTTAACATCAATTTCATGGGAGATGAAAAGGAATTTGAATTCATCAACAGATTCATTGATGGAGAGGGTTTGGTTAGTCCAATTGATGACTGGATTGGTGGTACAAAGCCAGGGGAGTCCAAGGATGACATGTTCTTTAGAGACATAACATGGAAGTCAACTTTTTGGGCAATTCCTTCAATATTGGTGAAAAGGGTCCAAATGTGTTGGACATCTTTCTTGTTGAAAGTTCCATTGGTGTTTCAGGAGTGGATGGATACATCAAGTTTGAAAACCGGGAGTTGGTGTCGCTTAACAAAATCATGATCAATGTAGGAGAGAGCTGCTCTACTATCAATCAGGGTATAGGAGTTGATGATTTTCAATGTGTGTGAAGATATGATCAATTGCAAAGGAATTTGCATAGATTTGCTTGTTACTGGTATAGATACAGATGCACAAGTGAATTCTGGGGAGTCTCACATCAATCAAGGTTTCCCTTCTAAAAATTCCAAGAGAAGCTAATCCTCATCATGTTTTGTTCTTCATCATCATTTTCCAACCCAATGAGAGCTGGAGTTTTTTTTGGACAATCCATTGCACTCGTTTCACAGTGGGTTTTTTAGATTTGGATAAAAAGAAAGGGCAGGTGAAGCTAAGGTGGCCTGCTTTGCAGTAGCAGAAGCAGAGTCCTTTTTCTTGACAATGGCAATGTTCTTTAGGGGTGAGCTTGGGTACTTTGATAAAATTGACATCCATGGCATTAGAGTCATGGGTGGTTCTGGAGGGAGTGGAGTATGGTTGGACATTGGAGGGAGTTTTGGAGTGTCAATGGACAATCTCTTCAGCATGTTTCCAATGCATTTGGAAATGTATGGCCTTCTTGTACCATTCCTCAATGGTATCAGGAGGGGCCTCCATCTGGTAGATTTGTTGCACCAGAGGGGAGGAAATGGCAATAGAGTAGTAGCTATTTGACAGCTATTGATGATTTCTATGTTACCAAGCTGTGTACAGTAATTATATAAGTGATATCATTCCAACCAATATAAATATCCTGTGTTCCACTTCAATTGACCTTATCACATTATAAAGTTCATCTACCCCTATTAGAGCTCATATCATTGTTTTTTCTGAATCTGATCTCTTTACTAGATAGATTGCATCTGAGATTGATAGAGGGAAGTCCACTATGGCTAGAGTCATCAAGGAGATCTGTTAGAAAAGCAGAATGTTAAATTAGGATGTTTTTCCAAGCTTTCTTCTCTTAACAGGAGAAGAATTGTTTCTAGTATTACCTTTGAAAAGACTAATAATGTAATCCAAGTCATCCATCTTATCAATCCTGTTCTGTACTCTTCTATCTATGCCCAAGTTTTGCAATGTTTTCAAAACTGTATTTTTAAAGGCAGTGGTCAAAAAAAAGATGCCTTTCTTGTCTATCCAGTATATATAAAAATGGCTAGATTTTGCTTTCAAGTACAAGGACTGGACTATGGAGGGCTAGACCAGACTTATTCGGTCAGATAAGACAAAAATCAATAGAATTGGATTACATGGGGGGATATATGTGTGGAAAGAGAGAAGTAAGCTCTTATGAGACAAAAAGGTTTAGGAAATAGTGAAGTTTGGAGGAGGTTCCTTAATGGTTTGAATATGCATGGGCTGGAATGGAGTGGGAATACTTGCACAGGTGAAGAGGAGGATATATGCTGAGCAGTATGTGCCCATTCTAGAAAACACTTTGCTTTCTAGTATGAAAATTTTTGAAATTAGTAAGCAGAGCATTATTTGCAAAAAGATAATGATTTAAATACTCATCCAAAAGGGCTCAAAACTGGTTCAAATCTCAACTCTGGCAATAGTGGACTTCCCTAGATGCACTTTGTCTAGCAGAAAAATCAGATTCAGGAAAAACAATGATATTAGCTCTAATAGGAGTAGGAATGGATTTTATGATTTGGTAAGGTCAATTGAAGTGGGACACGGGATATTTATATTGCTTGGAATTATGTCACTTATATCATTACACAGCTTGGTAACATAGAAACCATCAATAGCTGTCAAATACCCATGTTACATATGATATAATGATTGTCAAATGCAGGGTCAAATAAGTGTTCCAATGACATGTCATTTTGAAATGACTGCCATTCCATCAGATTGTATCCAAATCACTTCACCTTGGGATATATAGCAAGCCAAGGGTACTTATTTGATATACTCATATGTTAGGGCCCAAGTTGGGAGATGTTGGGAAATATTAACTTTAGTGGAAAACATGCAAACATTGGGACATTTATTTGAGCCACTGTAGTTCCAAGGTCCAATTCTGGCCAAAATGTTTGGAGAAGGGATGATCATGTTTGTACCAGAGGACTCAGAGATGGAGATCATTGAAGTCTGGTATGTAGATTCTATCATCTAGGCAGAGGAAGCTGTCAGTGTCAATAGACCATCGGGAATCGGAGGACTTGGAGGTGGATATGTTGATAGTGGCCAGAGTGTCAAAGGAGAGAGCAGACAGGATATCACTGTGGAGGGTCTCATCGTTGAAGAGTACACTGGCCCGGAGTATCGCAGCCATAAGGTAAGTGGCATGTGGAGACACAGCAAGTTGCTCCTGAGTGAACATGGGGCCGAAATTGTGAGGATTGACACAAATATAGTCCTTATCCCCCTCTTTGGAATAGATGTTCCAGCATCTAGTGAGGGCATCAGGTTTTATGTCAAGGCATCTAGGGTGAAAGTGGATGACCATATTGAATTAGAAGAGGAACTCCAACCAACAAGCTTGCCACCAAGTCAGGAGTTTTATGGTGGCAAAGTACTCTAGCTTTTTGTGGTTGGTGACCACATCAACTGGAGTTATGGAGTCTTCAAGGTAATGTTGCCAGGTCTGGAAGGACTCGTGAATGGCGAGTAGCTCCTTGTCATGGGTGTCATAATTGAGCTCTGAAGCAGATAGTGTCCAAGAGTAGAACACAACTGGACAAACTTCTTGGTCAGGGCACTTGATAGAGAAAATGCCAGTGATGATATAGTCAGAGGTGTCAGTTTCTACAATCATCGGAACGTCAGGCATCCAATGTGTCAATATTTGAGTGGAGGTGAGCTTTTGGAAAGCAGAGCAACAGGAATTGGAGAAGTGCCACTAAGTACCTTTGTGGGTGAGACAGGTTAAAGGAGTGATGATGTTGGAGTAATTATCAATGAAATGATGGTAAAAGTTTGTGAAACCAGGGAAGGACTGAATGTCTTTGACTTTACAAGGCTTGGGCCAATCCTGAATAGTCTGAACCTTCTCCAGAGACATGGTAAGTCCAGAGGGTGACAGTTGGTAACTGAGGTAATTGGTAGAGTTGGTGTGGAATTCACACTTGAATGCTTTTGCATAAAGTCCATGTTTGCAGAGTTTTTGGAGGACCTCCTGGACATGCTCTTTATGGGAGGTCATGTCCACAGAGAAGATCAATATACATATCATCCAAATGAACTATAATGCAAACATCTAAAAGATCAGTGAAGATAGTGTTAACAAACTACTGGAATGCCACAGGAGTGTTGGTGAGACTGAATGGCATAACAAGCCATTCGTAGGAGTTGTAGTATGTCCGAAAGGACATCTTCTATTCATTGCTATCAGTGATGCAAACCAAATAGTAGGCATGCTGGAGGTCAATCTTGGTGTAGACTTTCGCACAGCTCAGAGCATCCAAAAGGTCGGAGATATGGGGTAGGAGGTAGTGGTCTTTCTTCGTGATTTTATTGAGTCCTCAAAAGTCGACATAGAGGCAGAGTAAACCATCCTTCTTGCAGACAAAGAGGACTGGAGTAGTGTGAGTGGAGGAGAAGGGCTGGATGAACCCCATTGCTAGGTGCTCATCGAGGAATGTCTAGAGGGACTCAAGCTTGGAGGGGGAAAGAGAGTATGTAGTGCCTATGGGAGGAGAAATACCTTCTTCCAGGTTAATCTTCAGATTGTATTCACAATGTAGAGCACACTAGAAAGCCTTGCTCTTGTTGAAAACATCTGTAAAATCATGATAGTCCAGAGGGACACCAGACAGATTAGTAGGGTCGGGGGCGACAGAAGCGGCACATAGGTCATTCTCTTTGGTGTGGAGGTACAGGCTAAACTGTATGGAGCCCTGGAGGCAACAGGCGAGTGCAAATGAAGGCACACTAATGATCGCTATGGGCAAAGCCTTGCAGTTGGAGAAACATAGTAAATCAGAGTGTGTGAAGTCAGCCAAAAGTGGGAAGACTGGAGGCTGTGGAGATGAGCTCGGGGGTGCTGGCATGTCCTGTTCAGGTGAATGGAACAAGATACTGCTTGAGACCCAGTCAATCAACAGATTGTAGCAAGTGAATCAGTTATGTTCTAAAATAACGGAACAAGAACCATTCAGCAGGGTGACATATAATATCGTTGAAGTGATATCATCGGTTTTGAAATGGACAGAGAGGTCGATAGCTTGAGTTATGGTGGAATTTGTAAAACTGTTAAAGAGTTGGAGTTGGAGTGGGGGAATGAAGTAGGTGGAAAGATTGTTCTGATTAACAAAAGATATATTGATAAAGCAGTTGGAGGATCTGGAGTCTACAAGCATGGGGAATAGGGGGATATTGTAGAATACTAAAGAAACGGAGGACATAAGTGATTTGGAGTCTAAAAGAGTGGACATGTTGAGATGGATCTCCTTGAGTGTACAGGTGGGTTCAATATTGTTACATGAAATGTACACAAAGGAAATCTACTTCTCAGGAGGTACTCACAAAGAGACTTAATGTCTGAGAAGATGATAAGAACAAGGGGTCAAAGGGTAACTAAAGACTTGAAGGGCAAGGATGAAGATTTCTGAGGATGAGGGTTACAGTCGATCGGACATGTGGACACTAGAGTATGCTGTAATTGTATAGAACGAGTGTAAGGACTACAAGTATATGGCAATCAGGTATAAGTACTAAGGGATACATCATCAAAGAATATTGAGGAAGGTAATGGAATGATGAGGTAAAGTGACACATCATCTGCAGTAACAAGGGAAAAGATAGGAACTACGAGGCTAATACAAGAGAATCGGCTGAGGAGATTATTGTCCAAAGAACAAGTGAAAAGATAAGAGAAAGAATCAAAGAAGAACAAACGTAGAAGTGATCAGAGAAATAAGGAGTAAACCATAATCCCATACTGTCTGAAATAGACCAAGGAAAAGGTGTATACATTGTGGGAAGTAGAAAAGGTAAAGGCAATGTGAAAGGAGAAAAACTGTAACAAACGCAACCTCCAGATCATGCAAAGTCACAGAGATCACACTCTATTTTTTTGTCTCCAAGATGGAGACCTCTGGTCTGGTTTCTGGAGTAGTTGTTGCAGCATGGGCCTTGGATGCCTTAGAAGTAGACTTGGGGCATTCCTTGGCCATATGCCCTGTGGAACCGCGGAACATACACAACTTGAGATTAAAACATCGCTTGTGTTTTTCAGTGGTGAGCTTGCCATCTTTTTCCAATTTCAACAACAAGTCCAGCTTTGAGGCAGTGGACGTGGAAGCCCCTTTGCCTTTGGACTCCTTGGTGTCCTTGGTATTACTGGAGGGACGTGCAGAGGAAGAGGCAGGGGTGAATGGTTTGTTGAAGGGCTTGAATATGGAGGGTTGGTTGGATGTCTTTGCTTGGCAATTGATTTTAAACTTTGTTGTAGAAGTGGTGCCGGAGGGCACCTTCTCCATAACCTTGGACTTGTAAAGGTATCCTATTAAACTCGACCACATATGTACTTGTTGATGTGCTGACCATCCTTCATGGAAAGGTGATCAAGTTGGTGCTTCACAGCTCCGATGGGGTCGTGTGAACCAAAATTGGCTTGGAGTTCAAGGATGAATTCTTTATAATCATTCATTCAGAGGGGATGTTGGTCAGGATCTTCCATTTGGAGGAGGTCTGGTTTGAACCACTCCAGCAGCATACCTTAGTTGGAGGTGGAACAACGAGTGGAGTGAGTGAGGCCTTGAATGGCATTTGCTAACTGGGTGAGGGTGTCTTGCAGGATGCATTCATTGTCATCTGGATCTGGGTTGTATGAGTTATAGGGGTCAGGGAAATAATCCTCATCAGGATCATCTGGGTCATCTAGGCCATTGCCATCCAGACCATTTTGGGGGCCTTCTGGAAATCCTGGTTCATTGGAAGGGGTGTGGAGTGATTGCTCATTGTCGTCCTCTAGGACTTTAATGTGCATGCCTGGAGTTGAGGATCGGGGAAGAGGGTGCGATATAGAGGCGGAGGTGGAGGTGCAATAAGCAGAAAAGCTTTGGAATTGGTTGACGAGTTCTGAACCTCAACAACTATTTCCAAAAGTACTGAGGGGATTGAATCTGAAGGAGGTGTTGGTGCTGATAAGGGCACAAGTACAGGAGCAGGTAGTATGGGTAGCCATGATAGGGAACTCTTTGCAAGTGTGAGTTCAAATACTGTATACTATTAGAACCAGAACTCCAGTATCAACTCTGAAACACCAGAGATGATTAGGGAAATGGGAGTTGGCTTCACTATATGTGGTGCACCCTTACAAGAGCTTGGTTCCAGTCTTGCAGAGATCGGAGGTAAGACTTCAGATGTAGAAATGTCAAGTCAAGCAGAGATGTCAGAGGAGAGTTGTCGAGACTCAAGCAGAGGTCAGGAGAGTTATTCTAGTTAATATTCAAACTGAGGAGTATAGGAGTGCAATTGAAGGTTTATATACAGAGTTCAAGAATGATTAGTAAAAGGAGTCATAAGGGATTGATAAGAGAAACAGGAGTCAGGAGTAAGTATCCCGGAGTTGTGCTCCAGATAAGAGGAACTTGGAGCTGTGCTCTAAGTGAGACACAGGTACAGGGGTAAGTAATAAACAGAGCTAGTACTAAATGAAAGAGAACAAGAAGCAGAGATAAAAAGGAGATATCAAGTACAATTTTGAAATCCGGAGACAAGTCCTGTGTAAGAATGCAGCGGAGTTCTTGATGATAGGTCTGGAAGGCTGGAGTTTAACTTGGGTGAAATATGGGATATGACACAACTTCACATTATCAACCAACTTACATCAGCAGGTTGTGTCTGACTAGGCATAGTCAGTAGCTAAATCCCCTGCAGATGTAGAGACTGGTGCATCTTCACAATTGTATCTCTCTTTTCAAATATATTTTGTTGTTCTCCTTGCTTCTGATATCATTCTCTGAGCCTTCAACACATAGACTGGTCACCTTTATTGAAGATCAGTATATGGACATTTTATAGATTTTAATTATATTGATTTGCCTCCTTCACTCTTATCTTATCTATTTCTCTTATCTTCCAATCTCCTATTTAATGCATGTACAAATACACACACTTCATCCTCACTACTTCCCATCATTGTTCATCACCATTTCCACCATTTCAAACTTCTGAACTATTGCTACCTATACCACTCCTATACCCAAACTAGCATAGTCTACCTTCAAACTTTATTTTCCATGCTTTAAACTTCAAGCAGACTTCCTTTCTAACCACTGTCTCTACCTACAAACCCTCTGGGTCAAGCCTATCATTCCCACAGATCCACATACATTACCTTTGTAAGGAGGTTTGTTGTTATTCAATATACTTCATGTCCATCTCAACAACAAAGTTAGTTGCTCCAAAAATGAAAACATGGTTTGTCCAGAGTGCCCAAAATAAACTGTATAGCTCAAGCTTAGCCTGAAAGTACTGACTCTCAACACTTGTGAGACTGATGAAACAAAAGTAGTTTGAATAGCACTTGCCATTCTCACATTCCTGAAGTAGAATGAAGCCAATAGCTATGATCAAGGTATCCATAGCAAGAACTACCTCTCAGCTGGACTTGTAGTCCAAGTAGTGGAGTACAGGGGACTTAATAATCTCATCCTTCAGACAAGTCATTGTATCTCATTGAGCATTTCCCCATTTGGAGGAAATGTTTTTCCTTGTAAGACCAACAAGTGATCTGGAAATAACAGCAAAATTCTCAATAAAAATATGTACCACTTTGCAGGTTTCTAGGAAATCATGGACTTGTATCAGATTCTCACACTCCAGCCAATCCCATATCTTTTGGATTTTAGCCTTATGCAGAACATGCCCTTCAAAGGTGTATTTGTGTCCAACTATAGTGGCTGACAATGTTGCTAGGATGAATTTCTTGATAAAGATCATGACATTGATGTTATCAAAGAAGCCCTTTAACAATGATTAGATACTTTCAAATAGGCAATTTAATGCTGGGGTTCTCGGAAATGGTCTTGTAAGACCCATCTAGTCTTTGATATTGGATAATCTCAGTCTTGACCAGCACATCATTGATGAACAGCTTAGTATGGTCAGAGATCTCATCCTATAGAATAAAGGACATAACTACTTGATAAACTTGGATGGTGTTAGTGTGACCTATTGGAAGAGTGATAAGATGGTGAGGATAGAGTAGGCTATTGAATATGGTTATATTTCAGGAATTGACATGGAATAGAGGCTGGTCATATCCTACAAATAGGTCCATTATACCATAGACCAAGTAACTGTTAAACAACTCAATGAAGTACTTCATGAATGGAGGCATGGACAAGGCCTAAATAAGATTGTGGACAAGCCAGAGTATCTTACTATCCTGCTTGAGCACACAAAATCAGCAGAATTGATCACCAGAGGTGATATGGTCTTTAATAATGTGGATAGCCTGGTTCTATGAGGACAGGGGACCAGGATATTGTGAAGTGCTCAAGGCATATGAGGTATGGTTAGTATCTTCACCAGCAGAAAGTACTGCTCATTTAAGCAACTTTACTCAGTTGAGATCCAAGCAAATGCCATTTCATGCATGCAGACTATTTGCTGGACTAGCTTGAGTTTCTCTGGCCACAATCAATTGATGGGGTCAAGGTTGGAGGCATCAGCACATTCCTGTGTGAATCACAAGCCAGGAGTGAAGTCAGGGAGATGCGTAGGTAAAGAAAGAAGTCTAGTTAATGGGTTATCAGGTAATTTGTGGAATATCTGATACTCCTTCTTGAAAGGAGCCAGGACTGACCAAATCTTCTTGGCCACCAGCTTGTAATCCGAGAAACAGGATGTGATATGAAAAGAATAAGTTGCCTTAAATGTGACTAGGTGGGCAGGCATCAAAGTGCACTGGATAGAAAAAAGAAAATCATCTAATGGGGATAGAGCATGATGAGATCAGTCTGGCTATTGTAGTGTAGTCTGGAAATAATAAAAAAACAGAGTATGGTAGTTGAATGGCAAAATGAAAATGATACTCTAAGACTCTCCCCAACCTTTTGGTGAATTATCAGAGTCTAAAAATCCACAGTAAGGATCAACTGGTGACTTGAATAAAACAGTCTGTGCCAGCAATGTGGACATCCTTCTATCTGAGTGCAAGTGGGTAGTTTGTATACCTTTTTCATGTTGAAATCTTAGAAGGTGATTATTTGGAAGCTGTTAGGAAAGTGAATGATACTAGAGGATGATATTGGAGCTGGTGTCAAGAGTCATGGTGCCAAAGAGATTGAGGGGCCCAGTATCCAAGACCATGAGACCTCAACCCCAGTAAGAAATAATCATATGGAAAAGTGCATCATTTTATGTTGTTATAGGTTATAGCTTGGCATACAAAATGACCTCCTCCATAGCTTATCATTCCATGCATCCATATGACTAAATAGTCCATGCAGGCTAAAATAAATTCCCACATCTCTTTATTCATTTGAAGATCTTCAATTGTGATCTATGGTATTGTAGGTCTATATAAGCTTTGAGTCAGGACAGGAATCTCACTACCTGCCCACCTGCCCACCTCCTGCCATGGTACACCTACTCACCTCCTTGCTACAGCCTGCCTACTCATCACCCCTCCACCTGCTTAGTTCAACTTGGAGTTGTGCATGTTGAGAATGGTGATTTTTGCAACCATTTCTATTGTTCCATTTGTTCAAATATCATCTGCAATCCAGTGATCAAACCTGTTAATTGTAATAAAAAGATATTCATGCATGCATGTACGTATGAGCTTTGTTGTTTTGTTTTTGTATCTCTAAAGCCAAATTAATCACTGAGCATATGACAATGTCATGGATTTACTACCTTCAATTCTGTGGAGAGAGCCTCATAATACACTCCAAATTCTTCTTATATTTCATCTCATTTATGTAACTTGCCTGAGCCATCAGTAAGCACATAGCATGCTGAAAATGGATAAGACTATGAAGGACTTCAGCCAGAATCCCTATTACCCAGTCTTGGCAGAGAAAAGCCACCAGCTTGCTCCTTCTTTTTTGGATGTAGTGCTTTATGTTCCTTCTGCAGCTACTCTGAAGGACTTTGAGCTTGAATTTATTGTAGTAATTCCTGACTCTAATGGTACAATTATACTAGATGTTCATAGAATGAAAAAAAATAAAGTGTTACTTACCTGCCTGAATGTTTGTATTGTTATGACTTGAGCTAATGCCAACTCTTTCTTCCAAGTCAGATGATGTTTCTCCTAGTGGACTCAAAGTCACTTGTCAGGAGGTAATTTGGTTGATGGTTACTTTGGGTAATTTCCATGACATCATCGCTCTAGTTGAAATAATGTTAAACAACAAGTACAATACATATAGAGAACTCTACAGGGGTTCTTGGGTTTGATGACCAGGTTTGTCGTCTCTGGTAACTATAATCAGAGCTAGTACTTTATAATTATTTGACTCAGAGGTAATATCACTTACCACTATTACTGATGTAATGTTGATGCTAGCTTCTGAGTTGGGACTCTTAACAGTCTCTTTCTTTGAGTCAGAAACCATTGGTGGGAAAAACACAGCAGCATCTTCATAAGACAAATTGGAGCCATTGGTATCTGCACCAACTGTGACTGCTGTAGATGCATTTGCCAGATGTTTCAGTGGAGTTGGCTTGTCTGAGAAAAGTGAGGTTGACTCAATCTCAATGACAGGCATCAATATCTCTTGTTAACTGGACTAATCTAGAAGCAACACCATGGAGCTAATATTAGTAATCGCCCATAACGTAATCAAGGTTGCTGGTGTATGAAGCTACACAGACTTGGATGACTTGGATAGCAAACTGACGGACAACTCAAACTCCCAATCAATAGCAGGAAACGTCACAGCATCTTCAATTTTTCAACACTTTGTATCCTGACTGGTATAAGTATCAGAACCTGCAGCATTGTTAGCAACATTGCTAGCATCCACCTCAATCTTTGTCTCAGGCTTGCATTTTCCAAAACTTGCAGTTGATTTCTCATCAGATTTGTTTGTAATCCATGTCTGCTTATATAAGGGATAGGTTTGTTTTGTCAGCTGGTTGATTTTGCAAGTGTCTTCACCAAGGTTGATTTTTGGAAAGGTTCAGGTGATTTCAGAGCGAAAGGCCTTCTTGGCAATGAAGGGCATCAAATTCCAGGTTGTGTTTGCTGTAATAATCATGCATTTGTGGAACTTGTGCCAAAGATCACATATGTTCATGGTAATAGCTGAGACTTTCAAATCCATTAGTTGTTGACCTTTCTTGTCCTTCAAAAATGAATTCTTCAATTTTAAAGCTCATCCAGTGGCTATTGTTCACTTCCATTCTTTTGATTTTTTCTTGGTCCAAAAGTGTACAAGCAAATACTCTTCTGCCTTGAGCTGGGGAAGTGGTGTTGTAGTCAAAAGTGGATCTGATAAAGTGCTTGATTGCAGCACAACACCAATAGTATCAGAGGCTTTGCTTGATGATATTGATATATCAAGTCATGTGATGAGTGCATTATATGATCTCCTATACAAGAAATTGGATAAGCATTGTAAAACACTAGTCCCATCTGGATATTAAATAATAAGAAAAAAAGATATGAATAGGTTTGTCCCAGGGACTCTAAAGAAGTTGGTGGGGGTGAAGGACCTGACTACACAATCCAGAAAGAAATCCGGAAAGATAGGGGTAAACCTGGATGAATCCAATCTGGAAAAACAATGAGAAAATATTTTGGAAAGCAAAGTAGAGATAAAAGGAAGTAGGAATATATGTTCAATGATGGAATCCAAAAATCTAGAGCATAATTGATGAGATAACAATGAGATTAGAGAGAACCAGCCAAGGATGAGGACCAGGTATGAGCAGGAAAGTGACAAGATTTGCAAAGACACAGCTTTGCAACAAGGAAATGAGTGATCAGTGCACAAGGTAAAAGATGTATTATCCATTGTACTACAGGAGTTTTATAGTCAAGGAAACACCCAAGACTCTTTCTAATAAGGGAAATATCAATTAGTAACCAAGTACAGCAAAGCAAAAGAAAAAAAACATTGTTCCTTCACGGGTAAATAGAAACCATGCGAAATACTACTAAATGGTCTAGACCTATGTCAAAGTGATATGAAAGCTCAATAAAATCAAAAGAAATCAACCTGAGTGAAAATCAAAGATCCAGATAGGTCTTGCACCTGTAAAGATTTGAAAACAAACAAATAATGTTGGGTTATATGTATCAGATTGAATTGGAGATTGGATCAGATTGGACTAGGATTGAATCAGGTTGGACTAGGGTTGGATCAGGTTGGAATGGAATTCATTGGAATATAGTTAAAAATGATATGGGAGTCAGTGGAATGATGAGATATGACCACAAGGGACTTCAATTCCTTATAGTGTGTTGTCACATCAAGGACAATCACTCCAATGTAGAATGTGTTGATTCTATTGATGCATTTTCAATTTGTAACTTCATAATTGTCTCTTGCAATACTTGAATGCATTGGAGATACTGTGTATATGCACATCATCAAGTATTAATTATTGGATACAAGACATTCACATATCTAATTGACTTGAAAACTTGAGTTTCAATGTGTGGTTGCAGTAAAAATATTGTTGTTAGGACTGCTTGCAGATCTGAGAGTACTGGAATTGAGAAAGTACTGCAATATTTGATTATCAATAAAACTTGAAAATGTGGCATTATTGAATAAATTAAATGAAATGTCCAAGGGCAAGAGCAACATTGAATGAGTGTAATGTGATGGTCATGGTAGTGGGAAAAGATATACAGCTGCATGGAAATATCTCATAGTACAGTTAGTAGTGTGTGCAAATACATGCTACTACTACTCTAACAAGTACACAATGTCTTGTGTTATTAATATAATCAGCAATATTGTATATCTCGAGATTGATGAGATTCATGTTGACTGGACAATCTACCAGGTTAATTTAGACATCCAGATGCCCAGCAAAAAAAAGACTATCAGATTTCATCTTTAGTTTCAAATTGATGTGTATATCAGACATTTGTCTTTTGAGTCAAATAGGGTCCTTCAAAAGTTGATCTCACATCTAGTAACACACAGGATGTGCTGACTGTATTGGAGAATACCTCTAAAGCATTTGAGATTACCTCCAAGTCCAACACATCCAACATATCTGAGAATACCTCTGTAACATCTGAGTTTAAACAGTATGAAAAGTAAGTAATATATTTGATGTCATCTGTGTGTTGTGCCCATGTTGGATCTGCACTAGTAGCTAATTTTATTATAGTGCTACAGCAACTGAATGCTAAATTCTTCATCACTTCAAATGTAAAGATGGTCTAGGCTTGATAATAGTTGGAACATAGTCTGTTTAATTATAAATCCTGAAGAAACTGTTGAAGATATACTTGAAAGGGCACAAAAGCATATCAAGTTGTATTGATATAGTGAGGTGCAAAACCATTGCAATGCCTAATCCCAAACCGGGGTGCGAAGCACCCTGCAATCACTTGTGGGAATTTCACTTTGCTTTGTTAGGAACAAATAAAGTACAAACCCTTAGCTACAACTTTGTCCCCAGGGTCATGTGATTTTGCTTACATACTGCAAAGATACATCCATTTCAAAACACCAATACCATTGCAACAGTTTTGCACCTTTTGCTTTCCAGGGTATATTAGCACTTGGTATAGCCCCCCTTTGCCTTGATAACTGCTTCAATCATTCTAGGCATGCTCTCTATCAACTTCTCACACTCTTCAACTGCTATCCCCTCCCAATAAACCTGAACTCTCTCCCACAATTTATGAATCCCCTTAGGAGAGGAATCATAATCTGCTAGTCTTCTTTTGAGATAACCTCAGAGGTGCTCAATGGGGTTGAGGTCAGGAGACTGTGCAGGCCATACCATAGTATGAAAATCCTGCTCCTGAAGCCAATCCTTCACCTTCTTACAAGTATGTTTGGAGTCATTGTCCTACTGAAAGATGATGTCAGAAGGATCAAGACCATAAAACTGCAAAGAATTGAGCAGTTCATCTTTCAAAATCTGAAGGTAAAGGTCCCCATCCATCATACCATCAATCTTGGTAGCATAGTCAACTCCCTGCCAAGTCATACACCCCCACATCATCAAAAAACCTCCTCCAAACTTCATTGTACCTTCCACCAGCCTATTACTTAGCTCTTCCCCTGCCTTTTCCTTTTTCCACACCTACTTGTGCCCATCTGATCCTAGGTGATTGATTTTGGTCTCATCAGACCATATTACCTTCTTCCAGTCCAATCTTTATAAGCATAAGCAAAGTCTCAACAAGCCTTATGATGCTTGGCTGAAAAAAGAGGCTGTTTGGACTTGACCACAGCTTTCATACCTGTCTTCCTCAACTGTCTGTGCACTATGGAGGTAGAGAGAGGCTGGTTGATTATATTGGTAAGTGCCTTGGTCACCTGAACAGCATTCTCTGCCTTTCCATAGAAGATGAGACGAATGACATGCTGGATATTGGCAGAGGAAGCTTGGATGTATGACCTCCAGTAGCTTTTTGGAGCTCAAAACGCTCTTTGGAGCATAATCTGGATATGGTAGACACATTAAGACCAGTAGTGAATGCAATAGGGTGAGCAGATTGGCCAGCATTAAGCATAGAGAGGATGGTTTGTTTTTGAGTAGGAGAGATGGTTCTCATGATGGTTGTGGTTGGAAACAAATATGTGTGTGAACTATTTTAAACTCAGACATGGTTCTAATATGTGTATGTTTGTTTGTATGACCAAACATAATCAAATAACACTTGATTTCAATGTAATCAGCAAAGGGTGCAAAACTGTTACAATGATATTGATGTTTTGAAATGAATGTATCTTTGCAGTATGTAAGCGAAATCACATGACCCTGGGGACAAAGTTGTAGCTAAGGGTTTGTACTTTATTTGCTTCCACCAAAGCAAAGTGAAATTCCCACAAGTGATTGTGGGGCACTTCACACCCCAGTTTGGGATTAGGTATTGCAATGGTTTTGTACCTCACTGTATGTCTTCATCATGTCTTTCTATTTGTTATATATATAAGGCTAATAGTTCCTCATGCGACATGCCTTGATGGAATCCTTCTACTTGAAATGTAGATTCCCACAGGTCAAAAGGTAGCACTGGGTCGACTCCGTGTAATAGGAAATATGCTAAGTATCCTATGGACCTTCATATGGTTATATTGTCTACAAATAATGCAGCCCTTAGCTTGTTTGGCCATAATTGGATTTGGCCTCCACAAGCTTTGATTAGAGCTTCTCTGACTGCGAAGTGTCCTTGCTCTACCACTCCATTGGCTTGGGAGTTGTAAGGTGAGATAAATACTTGGGGAATATTGTACTGATGTAGTAACTCTGATAGGGCTCCCTTGAATTCAGGGCCATTGTCAGTCACTATTGGCCCTATGCATCCATAGCGAAGAATGAGATCTTCCAACACAAACTTTACTACTGCACTTGCAGTGGTTTTTTGCAAAGCCCTACCTTCTATGTACTTGGAGAGGTCATCTCTTGCAAGAATTATGTAGCGGAAACTTTGGGCAGTAGGCATGTGTATTATGTCTATGTGGACTTTGGTGAAGATAGTGAAAGATGGTGGTGTCACAATAGAGATGTGAGCTTTGGCAGTATTTCATATTTGACACTCATGACAGGACTTGACATGATGTTGTACATCCTGGTACATTTGTGGCCAGTAAAATTGGTGGCGTAGGTTCTCCCAGGTTGCTCTTTCTCCATGGTGGCCAAGTGACTCATGAGCTTGCATCATAAGTTCATCCTGCTTGGCTTGATCAAAGATAACCAAAAGGGAACGTCCAGATTTAATGTATTTAAACAATTGTCCTGCTTTGGCAAAATATTTCATAACCTTCTTGAGGAATTCTTGTGTAACTGGCTCAGGTTCAGGTGTGGTAAGGTACTCATATATCCTCCTAAGGATAGATTGTTGATGCTTGACAGCCATGAGTACTTGTACCTCTGAAAAGGTAGAAATCGCAGTCTGAATGCCATTGCTTTGACATAAGGAGGGTCTGTAGTCATCATAGAACAGAGCTAGCTTATCTAACCAACTGTCATTATAGGCTTCTACTACTTCCTTTTCATCTTCTTAGGGTCTTCTGGACAATGCGTCAGGTCCTTTGAATTGCATAGCAGATATGTGGACTAGGGTACAGTCAAACAGAAGGATTCCCTGAATTCATCTGTTGATTACTGTATTTGGTTGCAGTTCTGGTGCATTTAGCATTCCACAGATATATTTGGCATTGACCTCCACAATAAGGTTCTTGGCACCAATAATGTACAAGCGGAACTCTCGTAAGGCCCAAAATAACCCATATAGTTCCAATTTCAGCTGAGAGTAGGTGGCTTCTGTTTTTGTCAAATGGAGTGATCCATAGTGTTGTATGAGCTGGAGGCTCTCTACGTCTGTATACAGAGTTTTCCCCCTTTTCCAGCACCCTCTAGGTTGTCCAATGTGTCTAGCAATGTTTCCATCCCATCCCATGTCCATCTGAGTGGACCTGACCTTTATAAGTACGTTTCCACTTTCTGTTCCATTCTTTCCATCTGTTCATCCTAGCCTGGGCACAGCCGGTCGATGACTAACATGATATAACTAGCTCGTTTCATTTTGTACGTCATTCTTACTTTATCCCATTTCCTTATTTATACACCCGATCACCGGCAGCACTTACTTCCATCCAGATCGTTCCAGACCATTTTTACTTCGTTCCATTGAAGGGTCGCTGTATGTGACTACAGGGTGATCTGTACCTTTCCGCATGGTTTCTCATCTCTTTCTACGTGACATTGTTACCAGTGATAGCGAAGATTATTTTCTTCACAGCCTTTGATCGTGCTTTTCATAGTTATCTTATATGTACTAAGTCTTGGGTGTTGCCTGGACTATAAAATCTGTACCCTTTGTGGGAATGCAGTACCTTCTTTCCGGCTTGATCTTACGATTCTAAGTCTTTCCCCGACCTTGTCCAAAACTTCATCACCTTTCCCGCTCGTATCCGGTCTTCGTCCTTGACCAGAAACCTACTTCATCTGTCCGGATCTCCACATTTCGACCAGGTCCATCCGGATTTATTGTTTTGCCCATGGGAAAGTCTTCGCACACCCTTCTCAATACTAACCTACCTCAGACCCCTTGGGACAAGTCTTATCTTGCACCACCCCATGTCTTTGCTAGTTTTCCCTCGCCTCCCTTAGGGTTTGATACACCCTACACTGACCGTCTGTTTTACAACTGGAGCTCACCGTGAGGGGTTTTGATAGGTTGACAAAAAGGTCACTTAGACCCACTCCAGAGCGATTAGAGATCGAAGATCTCCTAGCTGATTTCTGCTGCCTCGAACTTTCCACAGAATCTGAGCTCCTTATCCCGGTTACCCTAGAAAGAGCTGAACACAACCGGTTTCACTCTCCCGTCTCCCTGCTTTCTGACTCAATATTTATCCCCGGTGCTTTCATACACTCAACCCCACAGCAAACTCCTTTCTCCACCCAGTACTGTTCACCCGTTTCAGTTCCCCTCTCTCCATTAACATCCCTCTCTACTTCCAAGTTGTCCCTGCTTTCATCTCCATTACTTAACCCGACCCCATCTCCCTCTTTATCTTTTCTCTTTGACTTTAGTACCTATCCTTCTGAACCCCATTCAAAACAGCTTTCCTCACTACGTACTTCATCTTCATCTTCTGCCTCAGTTTTATTTTCCATTTTACCGCTCTTCCCAACTTTACCCAATCCTAACCCAGTTATACCACCCACTAATGCTTGACAGAACCCACCATTAGCAATGGCACAACCAATTCAAATGCCACTTCGCGGGACCCCTAACGCCCTGAAATTTGATGGGAAGTCTCCTTCCGAACTTCCTTAATACTTAGAAGACATCGAGTACCTTGGCGACGCTGCTGCTCTTGATGCAGCAAGAAAAATAAAAGCAGCTCTTCGGTATGCTGCACTAAATAAAGCGGAGTGGTGGCAGACCCTTCCAGAAGCAACAGCCACCTCAGCGGATTGGAATGCGTTCGTTGTAGCCATGAAGAAATTGTACCCAGGTTGCGAAGGTACTAACCGTTATTGTTGAGCTAACATCCAATACCTTGTCCAGGACTACCAGACGAAACAGATGTGGAACAGGGACAAGCTCAGAGAGTATACCTGGGTGTTCCAGAAAATCTCTGCATTGCTAATTGCTAACCGGAAGCTGGCCAAGGTGGAGCGGGATATGCTCTATCTTAATGGATTCCCGTCTGCTTTGCAACAAAAAGTATGGGAACGATTACTGATCACCAAACAGGATGTCCACCCAAATGACCCCTATGCAATGAGTGACGTCATCACCATAGCCAAGTTTCTCCTAACAGGATCAGCTTTCCGCTCGTCACTCCCTCCTGCTGTCGCCACTCAGCCGGGCTTTGTCGCCCAACCTCCCTTCGCTGCCTCTCACCAACAGCAACCTGCCTATGCACCACCTTACCCATCTCCACATACCACTCCTGCAAACCTGGCATTCAACCTGGCAACCGGTATCAAGGTTGAAGCCATGCAGGCAACCTGGCCACCACCGCTCTGCAAGTTCTGTGCGGGACCTGGGCATTTCACCCATACATCCATGGTATGCATGGATTATTTGAACACAGGGAAAGTGGTCTGTGGACAGGACGGCCAACTCTATATGCTGGACAGATCAGAGATTCTGCGAGTTACGGGAGGCAGGTGCCTCAAAGACGCCGTTGACTACACATTAGATATCGGTCAGGGTGGACAGCCATCAACCTCCGCTAGCGCCTCTACCTCATTCGCCAGAGACCCACCACCGCATATCACAGCTGACATCCTTTCCGCCTCGTACCCAGAAACACCTGTGGTACTGGACATTGACCTGTCCCCATTTATTTTAACTAAGGAATAGGAAAGCGATCCTGAGGATACTGACAACAAATTTAAGCCTTACTTTGCTCAGGCTTGGGCCAGTTTCCAGGCCGATAGAGCGGCCAAGGACAAGGGTAAATGGGCTCGGTTCAACAGGGTGCACATGCCACCTCGGAAGCGACTGGATCCGAGACTGGCCACCATGTCAGAGGAGCTTCTCTTCCCAGAACTTCAAAAGGCCACCACATCATCTTCATCTCGCCCTGAGTCATCGACATCAGCCCCGCATATCAAACAATGCAATGCAACCATCATCCCATCATCATCGGCACAGCCCAGATCTGCCATCACTTGACCAGGAGATCAAAGTAACACTCTCCCCTGGGTCCCAAATACTAACCAACTGTTTCCCCCCTTCACACAGTTCAAATACTTGTTTCCACTTGAGGACGAGCCAGCTCCACAACGAGTATTAGATCAGGTACTGGACACTTCTGTTTCAGTGCCAGTGAAAGACTTGTTTGCCATATCGCCTGAGTTCAGGAAGCAATTCTGGGACCTCACCACAGTTAAAAGGGTTACCAATTTGTCTGCTAACATTGTTCAGGTGAACAAGTTGTCTGGTCTGGACCCAGATGCAGTCGGCCGTGACTTCAGTGACCGGGTTCTTTGGAATGACGACAGGCTCATTGTCGTGCACCACAGTCTGTCTCTGCAGATGGTGGATGCTAAGGTCAGGAGTTCAGGATGAGTCATCCGAGGTGTTCTGGATTCAGGTTCAGAGATAATCGCAATGTCCAAGCCAATATGGGAGGATCTTGGGTTGCCGATCCAATTGGACCATACAATGAGGATGTCATCAGCGAATACCAGCATCAATACCACCATCGGGGTCCTGGAGAATCTCGTCCTGGATCTCAGTGTGGATGAAGTAATGGTGTAGGTGCAGATCTTAGCACACGCCAACTTCAATCTGTTGCTTGGGAGACCATTCTATTGTTTAATGAGTGCTACTACTGACAATTTCCCAGACAGGTCGCAGATGATTACTCTCCGTGACCCGAACACCGGGAAACAATTCATGTTGTCAACCCAATCATGGATAGAAGGTTGCCCATGTTGCTGTGAGAATAAGCAATGCAATAACCACCAATCTGTCGTGGAGATGGGTTTGTAGGCTTCGATGATCCGACTACCGTCAGGGGAGATTACAATTGCCTTGCCATTGCTTCCATTCCCAATCCGTTTCTGTCTGTTCCCGATGAACATTTCACATCATCGTTCTTTTTGTCTTCTTCGTATATGTGCTTACCACCATTGACTATTGGACCAATTCCACCTTCATTGGACTATGCTTTTCTTTCTTCTACTCAAACTGTTTTGAACCCGGATGCTGCAGACGCTTTTTCTTCCATTTATTCCTACAATACCATTTCCCATGCACTGGCATACAAGCCGGTGGCAAAGAAGGTCCGATCGGTGCTTGCTCCAGTGGATGAGGAGTTCTGAGTCATACAGTCATTGCCGGACAATCCGCTCGCCGGAATAATACCATTACCTATACATCCACCAGACTTTATTTCCGGAACTTGTTTTACGCAGGAAAGAGCTGACACCCTCAATCTAGATCCCGCTAACTGGCTCTAGCCAGAAGAACTTAAGCTCGTGCGCTGGATTGTGCATGAGCAGGAGATGGCCTTTGCCTGGACACCGCTGGAGTGGGGTCGAATGGACCTGAGATACTTCCCACCCATAAAGATCCCAATGGTGCCCCATACTTCCTGGGTACTGCACAACATTCCTGTTCCCCCCACTATGTGGACCGAAATGGTAAAGATCATCAAGGACCGGATTGCATCCAGGGTCTATGAACCGTCCACATCCATATACCATTCCCGCTGGTTTTGTGTCCTCAAAGGGGACGGTAAATCCCTTCACCTTGTCCATGACCTACAGCCCCTCAATGCTATCACAATCCGGGACTCCTCTACCCCTCCATTCATCAAGCACTTCGCAGAATCGTTTGCCGGATACGTGGTATATGGAATGATGGACCTTTTTGCCAGATGCGACCAGTGACCTCTCCACCAGGACTCCTGGGATTTGACGACCTTCAGCAGTCCCATGGGTCCCCACCATCTCACCACCGTCCCGATGGAATACACCAATACCATGCAGATATACCAGGCCAATATCTCGTTCATCCTCCAAGACAAGATTCCTCAATTTACCTACCCGTTCATCGACAATCTCCTGGTCAAAGGCATCATAAGTCAATACCAGGATCCAGATGGTACTTATGAGACCATTCTGGAAAACCTGGGGATCTGCTGCTTCATATGGGAGCACCTGCAGAATGTTCACCAGATACTTCAATAGTTAAAACTTGTCACACGAGACTTCTCATCTTCCCCATTCCACAATATGTTTCATCTCCGTTCCCTTCTATCTTTCACCTTTTCACAGAAGTGTTTGATCACACTTCTATTTCATTCCTTGATACACACGTTTCACTTGTGTTACGCTTCTCTTCCATTCTGCCACACTGCGTGTTGGCCTCATGTGTTTCACTTCCGTTTCACCCTATGCCCTTTTCCCCTTTTGTTCCCGGATCATTAGATACGGTCACAACATGTACATACCTCTAGTAGGTACTTAAGGCTCGATGCCAGCACCAGAGAACTCCAGTCTAGTTCTTTTGGTGTTTTCCCCTAAAGCACTATAAGAAGGACTCTCTTGGCCTGACAAGCCTCTTCTTCATTCGCCTCTTCAAGTCTACAGCTTTCTTTTGGCAACCTAAGGGAGCTACACTCTAGGGTTGTTTCATTAGAACTAGACTCTACTTCACCTTTACCTTGCCAACCTTGACAACACCCTCACAAGTGCGTCCCCTATGAAGGATCGCTTGCACTAGGAGCTTACAGTAGAGCCAGTGCCGATCATCTTCCACCATTTCCTTCGCTCCTTCGCTCTTAACTCAGGTCAAGTCGGCCCATCTAACCTGTTGCACATAGCCTCAGCAAAAGTAGCCGAGCCAGAACCAGTAAGAGAGCAAACAGCCTCGCCAGTGGAATCGGCAGGCTCACAGGGCATGGAAAGAACCCCATCACCACCACGACAGGAATCACCTGATGTTGCTATGCTTTTTTTAAGATTGTTAGAAGCCAATTTACGGCCTTCAGATTTTTGATTTGCCTCAAACGAGGAGATTGATCAAGCAGTACCAGTAGCAACCGCCCTCAGATCGGGTGGCCCAGAAGACTTATCCACAGAGAGAGTATTTCAGCACTCGCTGGCAGACGATCTTTCCACAAATCCGAATGACCTTGTGTTCACCCACTCAGATACAAACTTACTTGCCCTCTCTCGTCCCTCCCTCGAACAAGTGAGCCACTTGTTTCCCTCCGAAGAAGAACCGCAATTCGGAGAACCACAAGATCGCCTGTCACCCCTAAGCCCCCTCACTCTGTCACCAATCACGGAACCTAGCCACAAAAGGAAAGAACATGATGAAGAGGTAGTAAGACCGGAAGCAAAGAAGCCGGTTAAGAAAAAGAAAAGAATTTCACACTGTCAGATTACAAGAGATCAGGAAGGAGATCTCGAATACTCCAGAATAAGCCTCCGTCCCCCCAAGTCTCTACGCAAACCAGAATGCTACTGTACCAAGTAGAGGACCCCTCCCCATTATGTAACAATGTTTCAACACATCAATCAAATTCTTGCAGACAGAATGACCTCTTGGGAGGATAAAATAGCAGCCATTTTGGCTGAATTTATCGACAGAATGACGGATCTGCAAGCAGTCACCAATCAGGTGACACAACTCACGACAGCCAACAATCAATTGCAAACACAAGTCAATGCCCTCACTGCCGTAGCACCAGGAGGAGCAGTACCAGCAGGAGGAGGAACATCGCGACAAGTTGAAGTTTTCACAGACCCAGGAGAGTACAACGGGTCCAAAGCCAAGTTTGAGGAATAGTGGGCAAAGATCAAGGCTTGGCTTGAGGTCAATGCCAATACCATCACCCCCAACTCTTATGAGGCAGTCGTTACTGTTCTCTCACGTCTCAAAGGTGCCAAGGCAGGCGGATTCGCCCAAACCCGTTTACAACAAGGAAGAACATATGGCTGGGATGCTCTGGTTGACGAATTGGATTCCAGGGCTCTTTAGGAGCACCAACCAAAAGGACTGGACACATGCCCAACTAAACAAATGCTACCAAGGAGATTTCTCCATGGACAATTTCATAATCCGATGGGAAGCACTTTACCGACAAGCAGCAATCAACCCCTCACACGCAGTCGAATTGTTGGAAAAGAACACTTGCAGAGCGATTATGGCTCAAATATTCAGAGAAGGCAATCGCCAAGCCTCTCCGTCTCTCTATCTCCAAGAGATCAGAAGGGTGGGCATGGCACAAGAGTCCCTTGACTTCATCAGGGGTAGAATTTAGAAGCGAGCTTCGGCTCCACAATTCTCCAAGCATGACCCCAATGCCATGGACATTGGGGCTGCAAACACGGGCTGCTACAACTGTGGCAAAGAAGGACATTTTACAAAGAATTGTCCAAAACCCATTGTCGCTTGCCCCCTCTGCAAATGGCTCAGTGGGCAGCACAAGAAAGGATGTAAGAAAGGAAGCAGTCACAATACATGTGAAGTGCATACGTCCTGGGATGATGGAAAAAGCACCACAAGCGAAGATGAACGTGAGGTCCGCCAGACCTCAAAAGGAAAAGGCAAATGCCAGGACTTCTCGAAGTCAATCCAAGGAATGAGTTTTGAAGAAGTGGCCACCTGGTTCAAAGATCAGGAGGCCATGCGAAAGAAGTCGGGAAAAGCCTGAGCCCACAGAATGAATCTGGATGTTCCAAAGGTTCTTTCTCGAATAAGTATTCTCCCCTATCAGTTGAGGAGTCAGATGACGATGACTCGGCTGATGTATCTATTACTACTTACACGTCAGGGGTGCCTCCTACAGAACACGGCAGGGATGGTAAACCTGTGCTTGATTCCCCTTATCTGAAAGAAAAAGATTCTCCAAAGACTTTATCCTTCAGTTACCTTCACGAAATCCCAGACCACGAAGTCTTCATACGTAACCTCAATCCTACATGGGAAATTATGATGCCAATCAAAGTCGCGCCCCTGAGCGCACGTCACTCCCTTACAAAAGTTGACGCCCTACTTGACAGCAGTGCAAACGCAATCTTTATAGACAGATCTTGGGCAGAAAAGCTCAAACTCCCCTTATCTAAATTATGACACACCATCCCCGTTTTTAATGTAGACGGAACCAAGAACTCTGCAGGGAACATCACACACTCCGTGGGCTTGATGATCACATATCAGGGCCACTGTGAGAAAGTCACAGCTGAAGTTACAGACCTTGGAAAGAATGCATTGATCCTCAGATTCTCATTCTCTTGGCTGAAACACCACAACCCGGAAATTAATTGGGTCAAGGGCTCAGTACAAATGACACATTACCCAAGGCACTGTTATGCCCTTCAAGATAAGCCAGTCTTCGTCCGCATGGTCAAGAAGGAAGAAGAAGACATCCAATACCAGGTCCACGCCACTATTTGCACTCTAGAAGAGAAAGTAAAAATGAATGCAGTAGCAGAACAGCTCGTGCTCCCACAGTATCATGATTATCTAAAGGTATTTTGCAAAGCTGAATCTGAAAGGATGCCAATAAGAAAACCGTGGGATCACGTCATCGACCTAAAAGACACGTTTGAACTCAAGAAAGGTCACATCATTCCTCTATCTGCACAAGAACAGGAGGAGGTCACCGCTTTTCTAGATGATCAGCTCGCCAAAGGATATATTCATCCCTCCAAATCCACTCAAACCTCACTGGTATTCTTCATCCCTAAGAAAGACAGCAAGAAGTGCATGGTACAGGATTACTGATATCTAAATGAACACACAGTTAAGAACAACTACCCACTCCCCTTAATTTCCCAACTAGTCAATAAGCTAACAGGAGCTAAGCTATTTACGAAGATGGATCTTCGATGGGGCTATAACAATGTCCATATCAAAGAAGGCGATGAATGGAAGGCCGCTTTTGTCTGCTACAAAGGAGCATTCAAACCCCTAGTCATGTACTTCGGGCTATGTAATTCCCCCAGCACTTTCCAGGCTATGATGAATGAAATATTTGCCCACATGGAGGACGTAATTGTGGTCTACATTGATGACCTCATGATATTTACAAAAACAGACGACCAAGACAAACACGACAGAGTCATGTGCGAAGTATTGTGGAGGTTGGAAGAAAATGATCTTTTCGTAAAATCAGAAAAGTGTTTCTTTTCAAAGAAGGAAGTTGAGTTCCTCGGCATGATGGTTGGTGTTGATGGAATTAGAATGGACGATTCCAAAGTCAAAGCCATCTTGGAATGGCCAGAACCAAAGAGCGTTAAAGGAGTTTGAAGTTTCCTCGGATTTGCCAATTTCTACCGAAGGTTCATCAAGGACTACGCACAGCACACTTGTCCCCTAAATGATCTATTAAAGAAGGACCAACCCTTCGAGTGGAAAGAGGCACAACAAGGCACGTTTGACACGCTCAAGGAACGTTTCACCACAGCATCCGTTTTGGCATTCCTGGACATTGATTGTTAATTCTGCCTTGAAACCGACCCCTCAGACTACGCCACAGGGGCTATATTATCTATATTAAAAGAAGACAAGTGGCATCCCATTGCCTATTCCAGGAACAGCATGACGCCTGCAGAATGGAACTACCCCATTGCCAATAAGGAGATGTTGAGCATCATCCAAGCATTGGAAATATGGTGCCACTATCTGGAAGGCTCTCGTCACCAGTTTGAGATCTGGAACGACCATGCCAACTTGAAGTACTTTGTGCAGTTGCAGAATTTGAATCGACGCCAAGCCCATTGGTGGCAATGGCTCTCTCATTTCAACTACCTATTCGTCTATAAGTCCAGCGCAACTAATGTAAAGACCAATGCACTCTCTAGGAGAGAAGACCACACAATCGGCATAGAACACGACAATGAAGGAATCACGATGATTCTGCTGGAGCGGATATAGACCATCCCGGTTGCAATCCACGATGAAGGTGAACAAATCCTACAATCAATTAAGCAGAAAGTACACGTGCTCAAAGAGAGCGAAGTTAAGAAACTATGCAAGAAGCACAGAGTATGCCATATTGATGAGGTTTTATGCAACCAAGAAGGAAAAGTCTTCATCCCTGACGACAAATCCATTTGTTTATCTATTATGAAATCTTGTCATGACTCCCCAGTCGCTGGCTACCCTGGTTACAAAAAGACCATAGAACGTCTCAGGAGAAGCTACTGGTGGCCCAACATAACTGTTTATGTCAAAGATTATGTTGCTCAATGCGATCGCTGTGCATGCATGAAAGGAGGTAACCGCGCTCCAGCAGGCACATTAATCTCACTTTCTATTCCAGAAGGTCCCTGGTAGGACATCTCCACCAATTTCACTACCAATCTTCCCTCCTCTGACAGCTTCGACTTCATCCTTGTCGTTGTAAATTGGTTCTCTAAAAAAACTGTATTTATTCCGTGCAACAAAATAGTCACAGTGCTGGAAACTGCTAAGTTATATTTACACCACATATGGAAGAACCATGGTCTTCTTCGTTTGATTGTGTCGGACCACAGACCACAGTTTGCCTCCCAAGTGATGCAAGATGTTTGCGTTCGCTTAGAAATTAAGTCTAAATTATCAACCGCACACCACCTGCAAACAGACGGGCAAACTGAGCGCATAAACTGAGATCTCCAGCAGTATCTCCACATGTTCTGTGCCGAGAAGCAAGAAGGATGGTCGGACTGGCTTCCAATCGCACAATTCTCATATAACTCAAAGATCTTGTCATCTTCAAAGAAAACCCCATTCAAAGTCATATGTTCGTATGTCCCCCATATGGGTGTGGAACAACGTGTCTCCAAAGCGCCAGCTGCTATGGAATTTGCCAACTTGATGAGCAAGACTTTGGAGGAAACAAGAAATAGTCTAAAGGCATCCCAAGAGCGAATGAAAGCTCAAGCAGACAAACACCAGTCTGAAGCTCCGCAATATAAGGTTGGAGATAAGGTCTGGTTAGCCACAGATAACCTGCGCTTGACGCGCCAATCCAAGAAGTTAACAGAATGGTGGCTGGGTCCCTTTCCTATTTTGGAACTCATGGACCCCAATGTGGTTAAGTTTAGACTTCCCAGGGGTATGAAGATCCACAACGTTGTAAACATCTCTCACGTCAAACCCTACAAGGAACGGTTGCCCAGTCAACCCGTCATCCAGCCTGGCCCGGTTGATATCACCGAGGACTGCGAGAAAGTTCATGAAGTAGATTATTTGGTTGATTCCCGATTGAAGGGACACCGCCTCGAATACCTGGTGCATTGGAAAGGCTTTGAAGAGACAGAGTGTACATGGGAACCACTCGGGAATCTTTCTGGCGCCCAGGACGCCATCCACGAATTCCACATCCTCCACCCGAATGCCCCACGAAAACTGTCTATGACCTTCGCCCAGCTCGAGAAGTTATTTAACCCTTACGTGAATTATACCGAATGCAAATCACCACTGCTGAATCGCCTGGAAGTCGATCCCTAGAAGGGGGGTAGTGTGACGATTGGCAAGCCTCTTCTCCATTTGCCTCTTCAAGTCTACAGCTTTCTTTTGGCAACCTAAGGGAGCTACACTCTAGGGTTGTTTCAACAAGTGCACCTTTAACGGTCACATCCCCCACGACAAGAAGGTGGAGAAAATCCATGACTGGCCGGATTGCCAGAACATCACTCAAATTCATGGATTCTTAGGTGTGTGTGGAGTTCTACAGATTTTCATCAAGGACTTCGCATCCATTGCTCGGCCGTTGGTCAATTTGACCCGAAAGGGGGTTCCGTTTGCTTGGAAGGAGCCACACAGAGTTGCAATGCAGCGTCTAAAGGACACAATCTGCCTCTTCCCTGCACTATGATGTTTGGATTATGAATCCGGATGGGAAGTTATTCTGGCTGTCGATACCTCCCTGATCGCAGTCAGATATATTTTGTTACAGGAGAGAAACGACGGGAAATGATATCCAAATCACTTCAGATCATTAACCCTGACTGATGTCGAGAGCTGGTATTCCCAGGCCAAGTTCGAGCTCTATGGATTGTTCCGGACTCTCTGGGCCATCCAAATTTTTATCTTCGGGGTTGCTAATTTGACAGTGGAAATGGACGCCAAGTATGTAAAGGGGATGATCAATAATCCCAACCTCCAGCCAAACGCGATCATCAATCGCTGGATCGCAGGTATCCTGTTATTCAATTTCTGTCTCGTTTACATCCCTTGCTACCCATCACACCAGAGCAGATGGACTCTCACGTCGACCACCATCTGAGAATGACCTCCCCGAGATGGATGATTTTGAGGATTGGCTCAACAGTGCTTATTCTTTCTCTATTTCCTTACTCAACGACCGACTGTCTCTACCCAGCAGATCCACTAACATCTCTAGGTACTCCAACCGCCCTTCGCCTACCTGTTGTGTTTCTGTTTTCCTCTCCACCCCTGAATCCAATGATGGCGACCTGGAGCTACTGCGTTCGCCAAAGGCAGTCGCTAAAGATCCCCAGGTTGACCAGATTCGTGAATTTCTTGATTCCTGTGTTCGCCCCTCTGACCTTACAGATATGGAGTTCACCTCCTTTGTCAATGCTGCCACCCGCTTCTTCCTCCTCCATGGATCCTTGTACCGTCAGGAACCACACAGACATCATCAGCTCGTTGTCCTGGTCAGGCATCGCTATGGACTCATCCGAGAGGCACATGATGACTTTGGTCACAAGGGTATGTTCTCCGTCTGCACTCGCCTACTGCTACGTTTTTGATGGCCAATGTTGGTCGACAATGTCAAGTGGTACACCAAAACTTGCCACAAGTGTCAGATCCGGCAGACAAAGAAGCTGCACATTCCACCTACCATGTTGGTCATAGGAGGTTTGTTCCACAAAGCGCACATCGACACTATGGTGATGCTGTGATCTGGTGGCTACCATTTCATTGTCCAAGCCCGGTGTGCCCTTACCGCTTATCCGGAGTGGCGGATGTTGCGATCCAAGAAAGCATCCACGCTCACGTCTTTCATTTTCGGGGACATTCTCTGCTGATGGGGAGCTGTTTCCAAGCTTGTTACTGACAATGGTCTGGCATATATACAAGCTCTCAATATCCTCACCAACTGGTACAGCATCCAACACATCCGGATCTCTCCCTACAACGCCCAGGCAAATGGCATGGTTGAATGGCGTTACTTCAATGTCCGGGAGGCCATCGTCAAAAGTACCCAGGGGGGAGAGGCTCGCTGGTCATCCACAGCTCACTTTGTTTTCTAGGCAGAACAGGTAACTATTCTAAAGTCTACTGAACTTTCGCCATACTTTATGGTGCATGGTGTCGAGCCTCTATTCCCATTTGACCTAGCAGAGGCAACCTTTCTCGTTTCCGCTCCGACCGCTGATCGTACTTCCAGAGCCGACCTGATCTCTTGGCGTGCCCACCAACTCCAAAAGCAGGTAGAAAATATAGATATCATCCGGGAAAGAGTACTCCTGTCGTGGTTTGCGTCCATCAAACACTTCGAGGCACAGTTTAAGAACCAGATCCGAGACCATGACTTCCAGCCAGGGAGTCTGGTCCTCGTCCAGAATACTCGGGCCGAGAAGGAGTTGAACCAGAAGACAAAGCCAAGGTACCTGGGCCCAATGGTGGTTCTTCAAAGGACTACTGGGAATTTGTACTTGCTGGCAGAGTTGGACGGGTCAATCTCAAGGCTCAGATATGCAGCCTTTCAGTTGCTGCTGTACTTTCCAAGGATTAAGATTGCCATCCCGGTCATGAAACTAACTGGATTGGATGACAAGGAGCTAGACGACCACGATGCTGAGGAAGATGTCGAGTACGAGGAAGATGTAGGTGACGTAGTCCAAGACGACTAGTGCGACAAAAGCCCAGACAATCCAATTTTATTTAATCCATTCATATCCATTCCATCCCAGGTTTGGGCTGGAGTCCTCTGTTTCACCCCGGTATTTGCCCAGTAACACCTCACTCTCCAATTATTCCATGCATAGACGAATAGAAATACTTTATCTCCATTTTCTCATCGAACTAAAAAGAAAAACAGACAAAAAACAAAAAGACAAAAACATATCTGTTTCCCTTTCTCTGTCAATATCTCGATGAACTTACCACATAGACATTTGTATTCTACCATGCAACGAGACACGCACATATTGTTACCGACTTTTCTTTCTAACATCCTGATATGATCCGGTATGGACTTTGGGTATCCGTGCAAGAATAGATGCGATAGATGAACGAAGAAAACAAGCTGAGTACGATCTTGCAACCCGGTGTCGTTTCCACCCTTATTTCCATTTCTTTTCCATCGCTATCACCTTCTTATATTACCGTTTCACTTCAACTTAGGGGTCACACTCAGACACAGACACGGACATGGATGTGATTGGGATTCAGACAAAATACAAGTATACTGTGGGTTACAATATGTACAGAAAGAAGACCAGCTTGGTTAAAACTCCTTCAAGAGCACCTCCATCTCCTCTATCTCCAGCTGCTGCAAGCCAATGTACATCTTGGCAACCTTGGCACGGACTTGCAGCTTGGTTAGGAAACCGAGCATGCCATGCATCTTCGTCCTCATGGAGAGCAACACGAGTTTCATTGTCTCGACAGCAGTGTGCTGAGCTGGATCCAAAGTCTTCGCCTTCTTGTGGGGCATTGCATCGTTGTCCTCGTGGTCGAAGTCGGGCTCAGGCAATGGAGAGAACCTGAAGAAATTGGATACATCAGCCTCCACTCAGGAGGAGGAGGCGACCGGTGCCTTACGTGCGGGAATCACCATGCGGGCATTATTACGGACTGAAGAAATGATTAGAACATACCTACAGATTTGAAAAGCGAACTCTTACCCAGCCTTTGCTGTCCATTTTCCTTCCCCTTTGCCTTGGGAGCCGGAGCTGATGCCTTCACCCTTCCTGCCTTTCCCTTGGACTTCCCACATTTTGTCTTGAGCTGGATGCACGAGTCGCAGGTGTGTCTGGGCACTCCGGTGCACACCCTTCCACCTCGCTGACATGGGTCGCACAGGGGGTGGCATGTCACTGCCTTTGGGCTGGCTGGCACTTTCAACAGCTTCGGGGCCACGACCTTGACAATCTCCTCCTCTTCATCCTCTTCCTCATCCACCACCACACAGCTGGAGACACACTAGATGGCATCAGCTTCTCATATATCACACCAAAAAGCTCCTACTTACCTTCCACTTCTGGCCCGCACTTGACATGGATTCTTGCTCCTCACTGGGCGACTCGGTCGTGGGCGGCTCATTGGCCAACTCCTGAACCAGGCCAGGTGCCGCTGACTCAACCACCTCCTCCACCATGGGAACCCACTCTAGCTCGCCGGAGCTTGCCACCTTTGCCGCCCAGGCAAGAACCACCTTTGCAGCTCGTGCCGCCGTCTCCACATGCTCCTCCTCTTGCTGTCTCTGGATCGCGGCTGCGTCCAGCCACTGACACGATAGAGCATTTGTCTCCTGCATGCAGATGAGGAGATCTGCCTCGAGGGCAGTGTCGACGCCATGTTCCTGGGCACGTTGAAAGGAAGTATGAACTTCACTCTATATCCGTCATCAGTACCTGGACCTTCTGATCCAAACACAGCTTACCAAAAGCTTGTGCCACCTTGTGCACCACATTTCTTGATCTTCCACCAAGTCCTCCTGATCTTCAGGGACTGACTGCGACATGCCGTTCAGTTGCATCTTGAGTTCTGCGACTTCCTTGAGGGTGTCCGCCTTGGCAGGTCGGCTGAGGGAGCCTTGCCGAGCGCGAGGATATCTTCAAAAGGGTTGAGGGACATGAAAAAGGGATGAAGGAAAGAAGCGGGGAGGTATGATGAGGGGTGAACGGGTTGGTAAACGACCGCATTTTATGCAAACTTGCGCTATTGTCCACAGTTTTCAAACTCAGCAGTCAATAAGGTCACATGACTGACTGGGGACAGTCAGAATCAAAGTATCCCAGGGATGTAGGAGCTGGAGGCTCTCTACGTCTGTATACAGAGTTTTCCCCCTTTTCCAGCACCCTCTGTGTTGTCCAATGTGTCCAGCAACATTCCTGTCCTACCCCGTGTCCATTCGAGTGGACCCAACCTTTATAAGTACATTTCCGCTTTCCATTCTGTTCTTCCCGTTCGTCCGTCCCAATCCGGGCATGGCTGGTTGATGACTAACATGATATAACTAGCTCGTTTCGTTTCATGCATCATTCTTACTTTATCCCATTTCCTTATTTGTACACCTGATCACCTGTGGCACTTACTTCCATCCAGATCGTTCCAGACCATTTTTACTTCGTTCCATTGAAGGGTCACCGGATGCAACTACAGGGCGATTTGTACCTTTCCACATGGTTTTTCATCTCTTTCTACACGACATTGTTACCTGTGACAGCTCTTCATAGCCTTTGATTGCGCTTTTTGTAGTTACCTTATATGTACTAAGTCTTGGATATTGCCCGGACTATAAAATCTGTACCCTTTGCGGGAATGCAGTACCTTCTTTCCGGCTCAATCTTACAATTCTAAGTCTTTTCCTGACCTCGTCCAAAACTTCGTCACCTTTCCTGCTCGTATCCGGTCCTTGTCCTTGATTGGAAACCTACTTCATTTGTCTGAATCTCCATATTTCGACCAGGTCCATCCAGATTTATTGTTTCACCCACAGGAAAGTCTTCGCACACCCTTCTCAATACTAACCTACCTCAGACCCCTTGGGATGAGTCTTATCTCGCACCACCCCATGTCTTTGCTAGTTTTCCCTAGCCTCCCTTAGGATTTGACACACCCTACACTGACCATCTGTTTTACAGCGTGATGGTTGGCATTTGCCCTGCTCATCTAATTGGGATAGATCATTCCCACCTCCATGTAGCTTGAGTCCACTGACAAAATAATGGCTCTACCACAAGTATAGTCAATGGGTAGCAGCACGGGGGCAGTGGTGATATAGTGTTTCAAAGTATCAAAAACATCTTGTTGGTTTTTACCTCAGAAAAACTCTGCATCTTTTTGCCAAAGGCATATTATACTAGATGCAATCTGTGAGTAATTGGAGATCCATATGCGGACAGTTCCACATAGTCCCATAAATTGGTGGGCTTCCTTAACATTCCTCGGGGTAGGCCAATCCTTAATTGTCTTGACTCTTCCCTTGTCAGGTTTACGTCCTTCAACTCCTACTTCCTGTCCCAGAATTGTCACTGTAGGTTGACATATCTGTAGCTTCTTTCCTGAGAAGGTTCCTCCTGCTTCGGCTAAGCAATGGAGGATCCAATTCAGGTCAACTGCATGTTCCCAAATATATTGCCGAATCCCAGGCCTTTTTGATAAGACAGTAGGCTTGCCATGTTTATCAGGGTATGTAGTGGTGGGTCCTTGTATTGGGACATCATTGATAAAGACATTCATTACCTATTTCACAATTTCATCTTGAAAGATGAATACCATGCATTCTTGAAATTCAGAGGCAGCATTGGTAAATCCTATGGGTAATGATGTAATTCGTAGTAGTCCAAGGGGGCTGTGGAATGCTGTCATGTCACGGCTAGCTTCATCTATCTTCCTGGCATCAAATCCCCAATATAGACCTAATACTGTAAAGTATTTTCCTCCTAGGAATTGATCCATGAATTGGTCCAAGTTTGGAGGAAGAGATGTTTCTTTAATGGTGACAGCATTCAAGGGTTGAAGGTTGTGTATAATTTGTAGTTTGTCTTTGACAGGGTCCCATGTGATAAACCACTTGGATCGTAAAATGATTGGCAAGGTTCATAAACACCTGCCTTCATTTTAAGTTGAAGTAGCTCTATGACTCTCTCTCGAAAGGCAGGTACAATAGGTATGCCTCTTTCTTGCCATGGTTGGTGTGGAATGAATGGTATCTTGTATGGGCTAAAGTATGATTCCTTTAGGGTTCCTCATTCTTCATCAATAAAAGCAATAGCTGCTTCATTTTGGATGAGTACGTGAATAAATAGTTTCTGTTTTTCAGGCAACAAGAATTTATGGGTTTCAAATTGCTTGATAAGCTTGTCAATGTGTTCCTGAGTGAACCTAACTGTCGGTTTGAGATTGGAAAAGTAAACATCAAGGGGTTTCAGAGTGGATAGGAGATCACAGGGTATAGTACATGTGACCTTGAATTCAGGTGGAATAGGTTGTGACACAGGCTTGATTCGCTTATCAACTCACTTATAAGCACCATAGATTTTGGCCTTACTGTTAGAGACCAATCAACTCCTGGTGGAACTCCGGAACTCCGGAGTCGTGCGGACGAATAGGACTTCGGCTTCAGCTTATGTGCTGCGCCCTTGCTGTCGTTCTTGTCCTGTATTTCGGAGCAGAGAGGAACAGAGATGATGGAAGGAACAGGAGTCTGTCCAAGTTGATAATCTAGCTACTGTACACGGA
>JBBPRB010000051.1:0-36614 GCA_038092815.1 Hortiboletus rubellus
CATGGTTTCTCGTCTCTTTCTACGCGACATTGTTACCCGTGACAGCGAAGATTATTTTCTTCACAGCCTTTGATCGCGCTTTTCGTAGTTACCTTATATGTACTAAGTCTTGGGTGTTACCCGGACTATAAAATCTGTACCCTTTGCGGGAATGCAGGACCTTCTTTCCGGCTCGATTTGACGCTTCTAAGTCTTTCCCCAACTTTGTCCAAAACCTCGTCACCTTTCCCGCTCGTATCCGGTCCTCATCCTCGACCGGAAATCAACTTTGTCTATCCGGATCTTTGTATTTCGACCGGGTTCGACCGGATCGAATGTTTCGCCCGCGGAAAAGTCTTCGCACACCCTTCTCATTACTAACCTACCTCAGGCCCCTTGGGACGAGTTTTATCTCGCACCCCTCTGTGTCTTTACTAGTTTTCCCTAGCTTCTTTTGGGGTTTGACACACCCTAGACTGACTATCTGTTTTACACCGCACTTGGGAACCATTGGGTAATTTATCCAAAGTGCAGCATGCTATCTTCGAGTTTCACTCTTCTCACCCCAATGCCCCTCGTCATATTTGCCTCGCTCATCCTGATTTCCTTGTCTCCTTTACCGATTTTGGCTATCCGTCCATTGAGACCTTTCTGGATTGCCTCCCCTTTAGTTGCCTGGAAGTCGACTGATAGGAGGGGGGTAGTGTTACAACCACTGGTATTTGCTACTATTTTTTTCTTATTTTCACCTATTTTTCCTGGCTTTCTACAAAGCATTTGACTAAATAGCCCCTATCACACTTGGACTCCTCTACACTTGTCCAACTATGATCACATGACTATTTGCTTACATGACGTCACATGACCTAGTCACATGACGTCCAGGGGCCACACTCACGTCACTTCTTCACATGATATGTATAGCCATGCACTGCCTTGCACAGCCACACCACATGCCATACCTCATGTCACTTATCTCTTATCTATAACTCATGTGCATGGCCTATGCCTCATGCCCTTATGGCTATGCTTATCTCTAACTTACTATGGTTCTTTATGACTCACGTCATAGCCTCGCACCACCTCAAGGCTATGCTCAGACCCACTTATGACTCATCATGACCTACTCATGACTCACATGCACTGCTATCTACCATGTATAGATACTGTATAGTATCAAATATATACAAACCCTAGATAGTATATAAACCCCCAGGTAGACTGCGACTGGCCCCCTAGTCTTGTCCTCCTGGAGTTCTCCCATCGTCTACTTGAATCCATCTGCGCCTGACCACCTGGTTAACTAGTTTGACATCCGTCAGCCTCAGGTAGGCCCTGGTGTTTCAAGATTCTTTATAGTAACATCCTCTCTGCTCTCCCCTCCAACCCTCTGGCCTCCATCCACATGTTCACCTCTGAGCCCTCTGACTCCTGATGGTCTATCAACACCAACAGCTTCCTTCACCTAGACGATAGAATCTATGGACTGAACTCCAATGACCTCCGTCTCCGAGTCCTCTAGTACAAACATGATCATCCCCTTTCTGGACATTTTGGCCAGAACCAGATCTTGGAACTAATTTGACACAAATATACTTGGCCAGGTATCAGATCATTCATAAAGGATTATGTCTCATCCTATACAACCTGCACCTGTACAAAGGTTTTGAGGCACAAACCATACAGATTGCTCAAGCAGCTCCCTATCCAAGAGAAGCCATGGAATTCCATCTCCATGGACTTCATCAAACAACTCCCCACGTTGACCTGCACCAAAGTGTTTGGATGCGGATACTTAGTTATTGTATATGTGATGCTAAACATTTGACCCGAGATTTGAGTTTTCACCTTATTCCCACAGTCTAAATGCTTAGCTAATTGAGGGACATATAGACCATAGTGTCTAGTATATACCTCTATTGTTCCTTATTTGTTCATTCACAGGTTGCGGAGAAATAAAATGATTTCTCCCAACATACTTTTATTACTACCTATAACTACATAGCTACTCATTTTCTTAATATCTTTTTTACCCTTTAGTACTTAGCCAAGTGTCAAAGAAGCAAATGGAGCATGTGACCTCAGTTGCCAATCACTTGACTCAGATCATGTGACTGTGCACAGCATGAGTCATAATGAGTCATATTGAGTCAAAGTGAGTCAAAGCCCCTAGACTGGCAAAATGATCATGTGACCTGCACAGCATGAGTTATAATGAGTCATAATGAGTCACAATGAGTCAGCATGAGTCATTGCCAAGCCAAAGGCTATTTTCTAGTCATTTTCTGATAGGGTGAGTCAAAGTGAGTCAATATGAGTCAATATGAGTCATATCTTGGCACAGCCACCTCAAATTACTATACAAGGACCGCGATTCAGCCCCATTTGGCAGGTTCCCTCTTTTAGGAAAAAGATTCCTACTTGAGTAAATCTCAACCAACGAGTGCTTACAAGTGCACTTCTCTACAAACAAACAGAGAGGCTGTGCAGAGTAATTCCCACGCTATAAATAGAACTACTTAGACCCAAGTTAGGAGTATACTGCATTCCTTAGGATAGGAACAGTTAGGACACCTTTAGGGAGAAAACCCCAGAGCAGGCAACTAAAGGAAATATATCCCCAGCTAGTAGGAAGACCTGATAGTTCATTAGTACCTTGGGAAAGGGTCAAGTCCAGCATATTGAAGCTGATTGCCAACTTCTTACCGCATAATAGAATCAGTTTAGAAAAGACTATTCTATGTGACTAAGAGATGTGTGTGAATCAGTAGCAAGAGCAAAGCGTATTTACGCTATCTATCCAATTGAGCATTCCTAATTGATTGGAGCTAATTGGAAGCCCATTGAGAGTGCATCTTAGGGAAGTAACCCTAGTTGCTACAGAGTATCTTCCTAGCAACCTGAGAGTTGTCTAGACCATTCCCCAACTAACTATAGTATATTTTGTACACCACCCCAACAGAAACCCAAACCCTCAATGTGTTACTGAACCCCAATCACCCTCAACCTTGTTGACGATTGACGAATGAACCACATGCCTGATAGTCAACTCCTTTTTATGAGATTGATACCTGTTTCTAGTACCAACTCGACCAGCAAAGAGTACTCTCTTCACCTCACTTCAGGTTTACTATCCATGGAGATAAGATTTGATTGTCTGGTAAGTGTTTTCTTAGCATTTCTACTAATCTTATCTAGAACGAAGATAGCATTCTGTGGATTCACTGTTATCCTAGTAATTGTAGATTGCCTATCCAAGCAGTGTATTTTCATTCCAATACACAATACAATTACATCTCCGGAGCTTGCCAAACTCTTCCTACTCCATGTCTTTTCCAAGCATGGAGTTCCCTCTCACATTACCTCCAATGTATAATACGATTACATCTCCAGAGCTTGCCAAACTCTTCCTACTCCATGTCTTTTCCAAGCATGGAGTTCCCTCCCACATTACCTCCAATAGAGGTTCAGAGTTTGTCTCTCATTTCTTTCATTCGCTCGATAAGGCCCTGGACATCTGTCTCCATTTTATCTCCAGTTATCACCCCAAAGGAGGTGGTCAGACAGAACGAATGAATCAGATACTGGAGCAGTACCTTCAAGCCTATTGTAATTATCAGCAAGACAATTGGTCCAAACTCCTACCCCTAGTGGAGTTCATGTACAACAACACTTTGAGTGCTACTACTGGGGCTTTGCTGTTTTTTTTTGCCAATAAGGGCTATTACCCCAACATTACCGTTCACCCCAAGTGTGACCTTACGTCTGAGAGAGCTTGTGAATACTCCGTTGACCTCGATTCCCTCCACGCATTCCTTTGTGAGGAGATGGCTGCCGTACAAAAATAATACCAAGGACCTGCAAATGCCAAGTGAACTCCGGCACCAGACTTCAAAGTCGGTGACCAGGTATTCGTCAAGGTAAAATACTTCTGCTCAACATGGCCCTCTAAGAAATTCTGTAAGAAGAACTTGGGGCCATACACAATCATTGCTCAGGCCAGATCCCTCTCCTTCACACTCTACCTTCCAGACTCTATGAAGTCCATTCACTTCAGTCCATTCACCCCGTATTTCATGTCTCCCAACTGGAGCCCTCTGTACCCAACACAATCCCCAATCAGGTACAACCCCCACCTCCTCTAGTAGAAGTTGACGGAAAACCAGAGTACAAGATCTTCAAGATACTTAACTTCAAGAGAAATTGATGAAGGAAGAATTGCAAGTTACTGTACCTAGTGCGCTAGTCTGGATGCGAAGGTATGGATGATGAGACCTTTTGGCTTTTAGCCATGGAGCTTGATCACGTGTCTGAACTCATCCACAACTACCATCTCCATTATTCAGACAAGCCCAGACCTCACTTCAATGCTTGACTCATGAACTTGGTATATTTTTTCTTGACTATTTACAGAGGTGGCCTATACTATTCCATCCACTCATCTGAGTCACACTTCCCTGCCACTGCCCTCTCTTCCTTCAAACTTTTCACGTCCTTCACCACCTCTGCTGCGACCACCAACTCTGTTCTGTCTCTCTCATATGCGGAGATCTCAGACTCTGAGTCCAAGGCCCACCCATGCAACTCCACCTCCTTGATTGAAATGAGCTCCTCCAGGAGCTTGTTCCGTTGGTCCAACCTTTTCAGAAATTAGTGCATCCAGTACCCGAACTCCATGGGTACCTGGAGCTGCGCAGTTCCTGCCACCCCCAAACTCCCCTCTCCCTTGTCTGACTCTGACCGCTCCTTCTCCAACCTTATCTTCTTTCTTTTCCCCCTCAGTGACTCACCCTCCATGTGCCTCTTCCTCTTGGCTCTGCCATCCGTCTTCTCCACCCCTTTCTGCTCACACTTGCCTTTGGCCTTGATGCAGTTCATGCATGAGGTTGATTTGCCAGGCCTGAGTTTGCACTCAAGCTCCTGGGTTGCGCACTGCTTGCACTCTATTAAGAGCTGCTGGCCTTTGCCCTTACCCTTAGCAAAGCTCTGCTCTGCTTGGTATAGAGACTGGTACAGTAGTGGTGATTAGTAGTTGTGGTCAATAGTGGTCAGTAGTAGTGATTAGTAGTCGTGGTTAGTAGTGGTCAGGAGTGGTGATCAGTAGTGGTGATTAGTAGTTGTGGTCAATAGTAGTGATCAGTAGTGGTGATCAGTAGTTGTGGTCAATAGTGGTCAGTAGTGGTGATCAGTAGTGGTGGTCAGTATGTGATCAGTAATTTACATACATAGTATACAAGTCACATAACTACTGATCACAACTACTAACATATGCTGATCACAAGTATAGGTTACATGTTGAATATGTCTTCAAAGTTTTAATGTACACACTACTTTGGTTCAGGCATGGCATTTGCTTTAAATAACAATGTGATTACAAAGGTATAGTACAAGCTATATTTCCAAGTTCCTACATACTTCAATCCAAACAACATTTGTAGCTCTTGTGTGTTGTTGATGATCTGGATCATGATAAAACAGAACTTTAATGTTTCTAGGATGGGTACAACGTGAAAGTGCCACATAGAGTTGACCATGAGAGAAAACAGGTGAACTTAAATTAAGACCAACATGCTTGAGTGTTTGACCTTGAGACTTGTTGATGATCATTGCATAGGCCAAATGAACAGGAAATTGCAACCGATAAAAAGGAATAGGAGAATCTTCTAAACCACTATCAAGGGCCATGCGAGGAATGAATACCACATTGTCATTGACAGTGCCATCCAATAACAACACTCCAAGATGCGCCTGGTGGATCTGATGAGCCTCAAGCGGGTATCATTGTAAAGACCATGGATGGGATCCAGATTGCGCAACAGCATGAGTGGGGCACCATTCTTAAGATCCAATTGATGAAGGGGAAATCCAGAGGGGTTGATGGTATGAAGAATTTTTGGCTGGACATAGTCATATTTCCTATCAGTGACAGAGTCAGCACTGAGGTAGGACATCTTCTCCTGAGGGGCCACAGAATCAAGAATGGTGGAGTTGATTTCATGAACCTGGACATTCCTAGGAGCAAGAATAGTGTGATCCAAAAAGTACTGGTCAGTGAGGGGAGGATTTTGATTTCTGGCAAGCAGCTGAGAGTAAATGGCATTGATGAGAGATGGCATATTATCACCACAGTGCATGTGCTGAGGAAGAATCACATCACCCTGAGTGACTCCAATGTGAAGAAGTTGTTGTGCCCATTCATCAGATTCAGGATCTTGACCAAGACGCATGTTTTGGAGGAGGTAGTGGATGGTCATGTTTCCCCAAAGATTGGAATGGGTGAGAGTGGCAGGCACAATCTCTTCTCTTGAACCATGCTGAATGACAGGGAGAATTTGCTTAAAGTCACCACCAAACAAAACAGTAATGCCACCAAAGGATTGGTTCCTGTTGAGAAGATCTCTGAGAGTACAATCCACAGACTCCACCACATGGTAATGCTAAGAGCCAGCTTCATCCCAAATAATCAGAGAAGCCTGCTGAAGAAGCTGATGGTTGAGGTTATCCTTCTTAATGTTGCAAGTACTCTGTTCATGGCAAGGAATGGGAATCTTGAAGCGTGAATGGGCAGTCCTACCACCAGGAAGCAGGAGGGATGGCAGACCAGTGGATGCAACACAAAGGACAATTTCACCCCTTGCACAAACAGCAGCTGAAATAAGCTTGGCCAGATAAGTCTTGCCACATCCACCACCACTATGTAGGAAGAACATGGATCCATTGGAGTTGATGACACTATCCATGACTGCATGGTAAAGAGCTCTCTGTTGTGCATTCAAGGTAGGAAGGCCTGTGTCCACAAAGGCTTGCTGCTGCTGTCTGTCATATGCTCTCTGCTCATTGATAAGCTGGTTTCCCTGCTGCTGATGCCAGTTGCCCTGTGGTCTGGGCATGGATGGATAGTCCTGCAAGTTCTTGCCATGTCTCCTGAGATCTTGGGCTATGAGATGCAAGCCATAATCATGTACTTGGTCTTGGGTAGGCTCAGGAATATGAAGGGTGTGAATGTGATAGTGTTTCAAATCATTACAGAGATTGTCCTTGGATGCCTCCCACAAGCGATCAGGGTCCACAGGAGCACAGTGGATCAAGATGACAACAAACAGATGGTGCAATTGATAGCCCATGCTAAAATGAGCAGCCTCCTGTAGACACAACAACCATTTCCTGGCATCCTGCAAGAGACCTTGTGCACGACAGGCCTCTTTAAAGAAGTCATGAAGATGGCCATTGACAGTACGAAGATCCTCATAGGAGGTAGCACCTATGAGCAGAAGTGATCAGTTGTAATTTATATATACATGGTGAACAATCTTACTTACCTTTGACCACAGTGAGCAAAAGGCGCAAGTAGAAAGCCTCTCCAGCAGTGGCAGGGATGGAGTACATGCATCCAATGGCCTTGTATCTTTGACGAACTGTCCACACAGCACATTGCTTGTTCCAAACAAACTTCTTGGGAAAGTCCTGGTAAAGACAGTCATGGGCTTCAGTAGGAATGAGATCAGGATCCTAATTTGCCTTGAATCATCCAAGTAGCTGAGTGTCCTCGACATTGTTGACCACCTCTTGCAAATGAGCTTCAGCATGAAATACAACATTCTGCTTGTCAGGAAGATGGACTGGAAGACAATAGATGGCTGGCCATTCCAAGTGCATGGGAAACTCAAAGATATTGTGACAAGCTTGAGTAGAGGAGATGTATCTACCATCAAGGTAGAAGTGAATCTCATCATGGCCTTCTGTTTGAATGGTGGCATGGTCAGGACCTTTGTAGATGTATTTGTGGATGTACTTGACAGCCTTGATGGAGCCACAAACTTCCAGGTTGATGTGACAATCAAACTGTACCACCAGCTCCTTGGGATGAGGTATGACATGCTTGTTGTCAAAGACATCCTGTCTCTTCTGAATAGTTCTGCCATTGTCAAGGCGAGCATAATCAGGATAGCCATCCTCCTTGATGATGATATGAGCAGCAAAGGGCTTGGGAAAGCGCTTCTTGCAGACATTGTTTTCAATACACCTCTGAGGAGAGCAAGGACCATGGAGCATGAACTTGGTGATAGCAGCATGAAGTTGGGGATGGATTTGGGGGTCTGGAATCTGGGCAGAGATAATGGCATCCACTTGTTCAACAGTACGAATCTTGTGAGGCTCCTCCAAAAAGATCAACAAATGCATGTGAGGCAGACCACGCTTCTGGTATTCAATGGTATAGACCAGGCCAGCCACATAACCATAGTAGCCATCACGAATCATTTTCAGCAAGGCTTGTTGTTTGCCATGGAATACTCTTGCCACCAAATCAGGCCTATCCACAACACTCTGACCTGTTATCATGCATGGTGATCAGATTGTGATAAGATGTAATAAAACAAAGAACAAATCTGGAAGCAAATTCTGGGTGATTTCTGGCCAGCTTCCATTTGCAGTCATAGTGAGAAACAGGTCAGGCTGTTTGCATTCACAACAGATGGCCAAAGAATCCTAGAGGAGTTGCTGCATATAGCGAGGACCACCCTTGTGTGTGGAAGGAAGAGAACACGTCCAACCTGAGCCATGTTTTGAACACCATCCTGAGTCAAGCGGTCTTGCAATCCTTGATAGAGATCAGCCCTGAGTTTTGTCTGGTTGTTGGCAGCCCAAGTGAAATTACATTGATCAATAGAAGCCCATGCATCACAGACCAACTGCTGGAACAGTCTACCACCCTTAAAGAGATTGGGTGGCTCTATGTTGAATGGACGTACATGCGGCCTATAAGCATATCACAGAAGCTGGGTAACCTTCTTGAAGCAATAGAAACAACCAGCATTACCATCTTGCAATGGAATGTTCAAGTGCCAACCTTCCTTATCATGTGGAAAGAACAGGACATAGTGAAGAGGCAGATATGATGGATGCAAATTGCTAATGCAACATAGGCCACCACCTTGAAGACGAAGAATAATGTCACGATTCACTCCAATGTTTTGTGAGCCATCACCAGGAACTACAGCAGCTATCTCATCCACAGCAGGCAAATTGTATCTCCTAGGATCATTGCCTTGTTGAAGATGAAGTCTCATGCATACATTGGTATGCTCCTCAGGAGGCTTGGCCTATATGATTACAAGCATGAGTTTGTATGATTGACAAACAATGTATTAACATCAACTCACCCTCATGATTTCATAGGCCTGCTTGTAAAGAGGAGCATAAGGATGAATATCTCTGAGGATGGTATGCAAGTCCAGTAGGATGGCAGGATCCAATTGAGGGTTGCCTTGAACATGCCTATCAGTTTCCTCTTGAGGATCATAAATATACAGCTAAGCAAAGGAGGGCTGGTGACCATTAGAAGGTACAAGAGCTCCCATGAGATGATGGAGTGTGTCATGAATACGAAATGATGAGGGTTTAAATCCTTGAATGGCTTGATTTTCCACATCAACTCCCACAGAAGTGAATGCCAGAGTATTGTTATACTGGCGTATCTTCTTCTTAAACTGCCTATGATCCTGAGGGTCATCAAAGAGCTCCTGGAGGACATGTGGCCATTGCTGAATGGGTGGCAGATTGACTTGACCTTGAAGACAACAAATGCCAAAGCGAGGATTACGAACAGAAGAGTTGACAAGTTTTTCAGAGATAAAGTGAAGAGCATGACAATTGGAACACTGAATATTCATAGGCCCCAAAGAGTGGATTTCCATAGGCTCAGCATATTGTCTTCCACCAGGAGGAATGTAATAAGGTGGTTGAGGATCAATAGAGTCACCAGAGCTGCTAGAGGAGCTGGAGCTTGAATCATCAGGATCAGAATCAGGATCAGGAGTAGGTGAATGAGGTCTTGGTAATGAATGTCTGGATACAGATGATCTGTGAGATGAAAAGCCACCAGGAGAGCTTGAATGTGGAGTGGGAGATCTTGTGATAGGAGAATCAGGAGGAAAGTCAGAAGCAGGGGTAAAGGCTCTTGAAGCAGAAGCAGAAGCAGAGCTAGAAATATATAGGTTAGATACAATTTGATGAATGGTATAAGCAAATACTTACTGTTGTCTGGCCTGATCTTGCTCATAGTGTTCTTCTGAGCCATGAGTATATTCTGTTAATGCCTGTGACAGCAAAGCTTGAGAAAGCTGTTGAACTTGCTGGACTGCAAGCTGTTCCTGATGCTCATGCTCCTGCTCTTGTTGTTGTATTGCCTGCTGCTGCTCCTGAAGAAGTCTCTGATGATGTAACTCCTGTTGTCTCAAAGCCTGTTGCTGTTCCTCAATCATTCTCTGATGATGTAGCTCTTGTCTTTGCAGTATATGCTCCTGCTCCTCAGTAATTCTTTGGTAATGTAGCAGCTGTTGTCTCAAAGCCTCTTGTTGTACCTCAGCAATCCTTTGGTGTTGTAGCTCCTGTTGTCTTAAAGCCTCTTGTTGTACCTCAGCAACCCTTTGGTATTGTAGCTCCTGTTGTCTTATAGCCTCTTCCTGTACCTCAGCAACTCTTTGACATTGTAGTTCCTGTTGTCTTATAGTCTCTTGCTGTACCTTAGCAACTCTTTGACGTTGTAGCTCCTACTGTTGCAAAGCTTGTAACTACTCCTCAGAAACTCTCTGGCGTTGTAGCTGCTATTGTCTCAATATCTTCTGTTGAAGCTCTAGTAGTCTCTGACACTCCAGCTCTTGTCTGTACAAAACGTCTTGTTGCAACTGCATTTGATAAAAACGATCTTGCTCTTGCTGCTGTAAGTGTTGTAATCTCAAGGAATGTTCCTGTTTTTGATTTTGCTGAGCTTGCAAGAATCTTTGGTTCTTAGCCTCATGCTGAAAATTGATGATATGCTGATGAGGCTGTACATTGTGTGGTGGAACCAAGACAGGACCAGATTCAGAGTAGACAGCAAAGGAACAATTATATCTTTGATTGCGCCATCTATTATGAGTTTGATTGAACCCATCCAATAAGTGAGTAGTATAATCCATCCTTGCACCCATCTGAGGAAAATTTTGAGGCTGAGCAGGGGGTGGCATGAATGCTTGATAAGGCAGTGGTTGCTCAGAAAGTATGGGTGACTGAGGAAAGGTTGGAAAGGGTGGTGGTGGTAATGGTAATGGTATATTGGCAAAAGGATTTGGGTTTTGAATTTGATTTCAGTGCATACATTGCATGTCATGATGTGCAATCTGGTGGTGAGGTATACCAGGATATTGGTGAACTGGAACAGGGGGGTGAATCTAGATTTCATATTTAGCTATTTATATATTTATATGACAAATACATAAAGACTTACAATTAAAGCAGCAGGTACAGTTGATGAGGATGATTGTATGACAGAATGTGGGTGACAACGGGATGGAGGAGAACCAAGCTGACGTGATGCACACCAATCCCTTTGTCCTATACAACAGTGTCAAGAGTTCACTAAATGGCAACCAGGGCAGGAGTATGACAGAGCTAAAGGCACAATGCCTGGGACAAAGTAAAAGGTAACAGCAAGAATGAAATGACGGATCAAAGATCTATCAGTCTCCTTGGCAGCCTCCAATTGAGTCTCAACTCTGTTGTGCAATCAGAGGTCTCTGGACAACCAGCAAACACACAGAGTTGAATCTGTGAAGCCAGGTAGTAGAGACTTGATGACACCTCTTCCTAAGCAACTGATTCTCACTCCTGACACACTATAACAGAGCAAAGATCAAGTGCCTAATCCAAGGACTAACACTTTCACTCAGTTCCAAGAGAAATCAAAGTCCTGTGTACCCCCATCAGTCAATGTCATGACAGAAGATGAGTCTCAGTCTACAAAACAGCAGACTTGCTATGCTTACCAGCAGCCAAAGTTCTTATCAGCAAGGTAGATCTCTTATCAGATGGGAGCCAGAACAACATTATTTCATATGGTTATAGACTCACAGTGTGTTCAGAAACCTCAGGTTTGTGTATATATTATCCAAGTGTGGGCAGGGTACAGAAAGCAAAGAAATATAGGAGTGTTTTGTGGAGGTTGGAGATGTGGGGAGGTGACATGGCTGCGCATGCGTAGTCGCGGCCCACAGTTTCATGCTGTGGCTGTGTTCTGTCCTACTACTGAATGGACAATGGATTTCATGCTAGGCGGGCCACATGGTTTTCGTCAATAAAAAAGGAAATATACGTGACAATGGTGAAATAGGCGATCCATGCAACCCACTCGATGCACTCGACAACCCACCCGAAACAAGCATTGCAACAGTCACGAAACGCCACCTTTCTTCCTTAACTTATTGATTACTCTATCGGTCGTAGTGTGAGTCCCGGGTATGCCCAGACTATAAAGTCATGTACCTTAAAGTTAGAAAACACTTTTGGTGGGATTCATGAACTGCTCAAACCTCTTGTCACCACTGTACCATCACCATCACTATCCACTGTCAATGCTCACCATGAATTCAACATTTCCCCGTTGTCTTCTACCTCTCTCCAGACTCCCGGACTTCCTGCATCTTCCTCAGACATCTTCTGGACTAGCATCGGACTAGTTGAGTAAGTCCCTGGACTTCTATCTTTCACTCACCCGCTTTACAGAGTCCCTTTTGGGGCGAATATACTTGCTCCCCTACCCCCCTTTTTCTGGCCCGGGACTAGTGGTTCCCACCTCCTAATCTCCTTCAGGCCTCTTATCATCTTCACAACTGGAGCCCATTGCGAGGGAGTCACAAACGGGTTCTGGAAGAAGTCTATGGCCAACTGTCCAACACCAAGAGCTTGAAAATTTACTCGAGCACTTTAGAAATTTGCAGATCAATGGAGAAGACTCGCTTCTACTCCAACTGGTCCCCCCTCGAGATGCCTGTCACAATCGCGCCGATCTTCCTGATGTATTAGGGTTTGCCTTTAGTCTGTTGTTAGATAGTGACCTCAATCCTTTAGCCACTTCAGCCACCAGCGATTCCGACTGGCCCAGCACCTTTCAATTCCTCCTCTCTATTTCCCCATCACCTGACGCACCACCTTCGGCAGCCTTAGGTATTTACTCCAACAGCACCACCTCTCCTAGCCCAGATCCGGAAAATTTACCTGACAGGCGCAACCTAAGCAACCTCATACCAGGAGCGTATATCCACTCGACCCCATTACGACAATCCAGGAAATCAGACCTCACCTCCCAATTTTCTTCTCCTCTATTACCTCTCTCAACAAGTACTTTGTCCTTGTCCTTGTCATCTTCCCCATCCCTCTCCTATCTTCTTGACTACTCTGCGCCTTCTCACCGGGAATATCTTCGGTCTCTGGTCCCTTCTTCCTCACCGGTCCTTGCTACTTCCTGCTCCAGACTTTTGTCCCCATTGTCACTGACTGTTCTGACACCTCTTCAGTCCCCCCTTCACCAACTTCTACCAGCCATTCCCCCACCAATGGCCCAAATCCCCCAGATGCCGCTCCGCGGAACTCAGAATGCCCCGAAGTTTGACGGGAAGATGCCAGCCCTGCTGCCGTGCTTCCTTGAAGATGTAGACATCCTAGGAACCACCGCCATCATCACCAAGGCCGCCAAAATTCGTGCTGCTATAAGGTACGACGATCTCAAAGAAGCTGAAGGATGGGAGCTTCTCAATGAAGCCACCGCCATTCCGGCTGATTGGGACGCCTTCATCATTGCTGTCAAAAAATTATATCCCAGTTGTGAAGGAGCTAACTGGTATTGCCATGCTGACATCCAATACCTCATCCAGAAATACCGGATTAAGCTGATCAGGTCTATGAAAGACTTAGGCGAGTACCAGTGCAAGTTCATGAAGATTGCCAGGATCCTCATCAACAGTCGCAAGCTCTCGGACTTAGACCGAGACGCGCTGTTTCTGACTGGCCTGCCCACCGATCTCAAGAACCAAGTCCGCCAGCGCCTCCTTATCACAAAGACCACCCACCATCCTTCTGACCCATATCCAATCGCCGACACACTCGAGGCAACAGATTTCCTCCTCACCGGCTCCGCACTCCATCCCCTCGCCACCACTGCCACCTTACCCCTGGCTCAGCCTTACTACCCTGCATGGGCAGCAGCACCTTCAGCACCAGTATATCCACCTCCCTTGACACTGACCGCTGCTCTGGCTATCAAGTAGGAGCAGGTAAGTATGCAGTGCATGGCCCTGAAGAGCTGTGCATTCTGCACAGACCCCGTCCATTTCATGGGTAGCTGTCCTCTAGTGGATAGCTATATTCAGTCGGGCAAAGCTAGCCATGGCACCAACGGTCGTTTGTACATGCCTGACAGGAAGCACATCCTGCATGTACCCGGTACTCGCTACCTCCACAAGTGCCTGGATCGTCTGCCAGCGCCCGGATCTGCCTTCACCTCCTGTGTCGTCACTGCCGGTACCTTCTTAGTCACTGACGAATCCGCTGATGCCATACTGGACATGAAATTGTTGGTATTTTTGACCCCAGTTTCCGAAGACTGGGACGACGTCCCAGATCCCGCATTTTCTGACCCTGACTTTCGGGAGTATCTTGCCAATGCTTGGGCAAATTTCCAGTCGGACAAGAAGGACAAGGGGAAGGGTGTCCACTTCGATGGAGTGGAGATATCGCCTCGAAAGACTGGCTGTCCCAGTCCCTGGGCTGCCTCTGTCTCCAAAGAACTCGTCTCCCTGGCAGTTGAGGCCTTGCAGTCTTGGACCCCAGGCCCCTCAACGTCTTCAGCGCCTCAACCTTCGACACTGACCCCATCATCATCCTCTAGTATTATTCCTCCCCACGTTGACACCGACTCCGTCATCATCCTCTAGTATTATTCCTCCCCACATTGACGTCACTAACCCATCATCCTCCCTTGCCCCAATGGGCCAATTCAAGTACTTGTTCCCCCTCGAAGACGAGACTGCCCTGAAGTGTCTTCTAGACCGGGTCCTTGCGACCATAGTACTGGTCCTGGTTCAGGAACTCATTGCAGTCATGCCAGATGTCTGTCGACAGCTTAAGGACCTGTCGACGGCCAAGCATATATCAGTATCCACTAACTCTGTCCAGGTTAACGAGCTCGCCGGACATAACCCCAGCACAGTAGAACATGCGTTTGATAAGAGCATCCTCCATAGCAATGATGGTCAGATTGTCGCACACCATTTGATACTGCTTTGGGTGCTCGAAGCCAAGGTCATCGGTACCGGCAGGTCTATTCTCAAAGTCCTTGATTCAGGCTCTGAGATAGTTGCCATGCCCAGACAGGTATGGGAGGACCTCAGTCTACTGGTTAGGTCGAACCACACCATGACCATGTCTAATGCTAACACCAGCACCGAGTCTACCCTTGGAGTTGTCAAGAATCTCTGGCTCAACTTTGGTGCTGGCGAAATCTCTCTTTAAGTTCAAGTAATACCACACACAAACTTTGATCTACTCCTTGGCCACTCCTTCCACTGCCTCATGAGCGCCACTACCGAAGACTCCCCTGATGGCTTCCAGATGATCACCCTCTGAGACCCTAATTTAGAGAAGGTATACAAGCTACCAACCCATGCTTGGACAGAAGGATGCCTGCATTGCCAGCACAGACTATTCTGTTCAAGTCATTGGTTTATTGTGACAGTGGGTTTTTAGACTATGATGATCTTCCGAGAGGTTGGGGAGAGTCATCAAGTATCATTTTTGCTTCACAATTCATCTACCGCACTCCATTTTCTCCCTTCTGGACTACATTACTACAGCTGGACTTATCTCATCGTATCCCATCCCCCTCTTACAATTTCCTTTCTTCTACCCAGTCCATTTTGACGCCTGCCCACCTGGCAGCATTCAAGGCGACTTACTCATATCATACCGTGTCCTATTCCTTGGCTTACAAGCCAGTAGCCAAAAAGGTTTGGTCGGTCCTGGCTTCTCTCGAGGAGGAGTACTGGGTACTCTGCCATTTACCTGATAATCCATTAGCCAGACTTCTTCCCTTACCTATGTACCCCCCTGACTTCACACCTGGCTTGCATTTCACACAGGAACAAGCTGACACTCTCAACCTCGACCCTGCCAATGGGTTGTGGCCGGAGGAACTCAAGCTAGTCTGGTGGATAGTTTGCACACATGAGAAGGCCTTCGCTTGGATTTCAACTGCGCAGGGTTGTCTAGATAAGCAATACTTCCTGCCGGTGAAATACTGACTGTGCCCCATATGCCCTGGGTACTCTGCAATATTCCGGTCCCCCCATCCACATGGGACCAGGCCATCCAGATCATCAAAGACTGTATCACCTCCAGTGTGTACCGATCCCGCTGGTTCTGTGTGCTGAAGCAGGATGGTAAGACACTCCAGCTCATCCATGACCTTCAGCCGCTCAACACCGTCACCATCCATGACTCGTCCACCCCTCCGTTTGTGGAGCATTTCACTGAGCTGTTCGGCAGATACATGATCTATGGTATGATGGACTTGTTCGCCAGATATGACCAGTGCCCGCTTCATGTCGAGTCCTGCAACATGACTACATTCAATAGTCCACTTGGCCCCCACTGTCTTACTACTCTCCCAATGGGTCACACTAACGCTGTCCAGGTTTACCAAGCAGATATATCCTTTATTCTGCAGGACAAAATCCCCGACCACACCAAGCCATTTATCGATGATGTGCCAGTCAAGACTGAGACCACCCAGTATCAAAGACTGGACGGGTCTTATGAGACCATCCCCGAGAACCCCGGCATTAGGTTATTTATTTGGAAACACCTGATCGTCATTAACAGAATTCTTCAACGCTTCGAGAACGTCAATGTCATGATCTCCACCAAGAAGTTTGTCCTAGCGGTGCCGTCTGCAACCATAGTTGGGCACAAGTGCACCTTTGAAGGGCGCATTCCACACAAGGCTAAATAAGGGATTGGCCAGAGTGTAAGAACCTGACGCAAGTCTGTGAGTTCCTCGGAACCTGTGGAGTGGTACATATATTCATCCGGAACTTCGCCGCTATCGCTAGACCGCTCGTCGGCCTTACAAGGAAGGGTGTCCCATTCGAATGGGGAGACACCCAGCGTGACACAATGACTTGTCTGAAGGACGAGATCATTACAGTGGTTTTCAAAAGTTCATGGACTTTGACCAAATTGTTTGGATTTTTGGACCATCACGTGTCATCATGTGTTCAGGACCTCAAATGTAACTGACAAATCAAATAAACAAATCAACACAATTGGCAGTTTTTATTCTCGCTCACCGTCGTCATCAGGCTTCAAGACACTCTATGCCCAAACACTGGATGCCCCAGAACGTGAAGGCTCATATTCCTGTCCTATACCATGACAACAGTTTGTCCGTCAAGGAAATCAGTAGCCAACTAGACATCACAAAATCATTAGTCTACCTTGTCCTCAAATTATACTGGCATTTTGGTGTCATCTCGAACATCCACAAATACTCATACACAGTGGGCTGCTCCCGTTCTCTCAGTCAAGCTGACCTTGGTTTTATTACCCCTCTTTTGGATCATCACAGATCGCTCTATCTCGATAAACTGCAGGACAAGCTGTGGCTCAAATGCAGTGTTCACACCACTTTTCCAACCATCCATTGTGCCCTTCAACAGCTTGGTGTCAATCGCAAAGTCACCTCTGCCACTGCCTATGAGCGAAACGAGATGTCATGAGCGATCTACATGAATCGCATTGCCGAAGAAGCTCCCGATGCGGGTATGCTTATGTTTGTTGATGAAGCAGCCAAAAATAAGCGTACACTGTCGCGCAGATATGGGCGCTCAGGCAAGGGTGTTCACTGCGTGATTCAGAGGCGGTTTGTAAGAGGTTTGTGGTACTCAATCATTCCTGTCATTACCCTCGATGGAATCATTGTATATGATATTGTGGACAGTCCTGTTGATGGTAATCATTTCTACCATTTTATCAAGGAATTTGTGGTAGTTATTCTACTTTTCGTTGTGGTGTTAGTTACTTATGATCATTTGGTACAGATGCCGTTCACGAATCCATATCCCGGTCATCGCAGTGTTCTCATTATGGACAACTGTCGCATTCATCACGGTAAGCGGCTCTGTCAGTTGGTTGAGGATCATCATTGTAAGTGCCAATCATATATAGAACATCGGTACTGATACTATAGACACAGTCTGCAAGCTCATCTACCTCCCAGCATACTCGCCCAACTACAATCCCATTGAGCAAGCATTCTCATCAATCAAGGCTTACCTCCATCGGCATGCATCTGAAGATTCATCTGTGATGTCTATTGTTCAGGCTTGTCAGAACATCACCCCTGATGAAGCAGAGGGGTACTTTCGGGCATCTGGATACATCGTATAGCGCATCAGACTATATTTGTAGCATTTTCGTCTCCCATTGATGTAATCAATATATGCGCAATGTTGTATTGGTTACTACTTGAGCTAGCTACTGTTCGTCTTCATCAACAGCAAAGCCACGTGGGATAGGGAGCCACTGCTTCTGCAAGTCACAAAAATAAAAAAGATCATAGTCCTAGTTTGCCGAAGTATCACCGTCATCAGCTCGCATCGGCAGCCTGCTGAACATTGCACCCCCTCCGTCGTGAAATTTCTTCTTATAGAATACTTTCTTCACTTGCAGCTCATCACTGACCTGACCATCACTAATATCCAATGCCACCATATTGCTTCATTTTCGCTTCGCCTCAGGTCCATTCCACCATGCTGTACTCCTGTTCTTCAAGCAAATGACATCATCAGCAGAAATGCCAAGACTAGCAAATGACATCACCAGCGGAAATGCCAAGACTAGCAAGAAGTTTGTCATCGACATCTGGAAGGATGTCCGGACCAATACTGTTGAGTTCCAGCGAGCTCTTGTAAGTAAGCGTGTGATGGACACTCAGGTGAGTCTTGGCATACTCAAGGTAACACGTCAAGTGGGATAGAGAAGGAATGAGCTCTGGCATGTGAGCAGTCCTCTGCCGAGTTGGTGTCTGAGGAGTTGGTGTAGACGGGCTCGCCAGAGTTGTGGTATCTGGACTGGCAGCGGAAGGGAATAGTGTTAGAGACCGATCAACTCCTGGTGGAACTCCGGAACTCCGGAGTTGCGCGGACAAATAGGACTTTGGCTTCAGCTTATGTGCTGCGCCCTTGCTGTCTTTCTTGTCCTGTATTTCGGAGCAGAGAGGAACAGAGATAGCGAAAGGAACAGGAGTCTGTCCAAGTTGATAATCTAGCTACTGTACACGGAGTATCTAGGAGTTTATATACGGAGGGAAAGTACAGTATTAGTAAATGGATGACTGAGACGGAGAACGGAAGATAAGAAAGCTGGTGCTGTGCTCTGGCAGGACGAATGCTGGAGCTGTGCGAGCACAGGTCGGAGGTATCTAAGAGTCGGAACTAAACTATGTACGGAACAAAGGAATATCGTAAGTACAGAGTGTCAGGAAGGATTAGTCAGAATACAGATGTCCGGAGGAACGGAGGTACATATTAGTAGAGAAATAGACTGGAGATCACTCCTGAGGAGCGGAGTTGTGCCCGGAGGGCCGAAGTGTGCTTGGGGCTGGCACGGTATATGACAAATAGCCCTGATTTCGTGATGGCTTGAATCAGAAGGACAGATGCTAGGGAGTTGATGTCAACAGCAGGTGTCGGGGATGGTGGCAGCGGCAGTTGCAGTCTCTTTGCATGGATGATCGAGGCTTTATTTGCAGGGTTGAATGAGTCAATGTTAGGTGGAACATGTATGGTAGCTTGGCCCACCTCAAGTGCGTGAGCCCAATCAAGGATCATCAGCCCTGTTAGAGGTATAGGTCTGAGAGGCCCGATATACGTGAATCCATTGTCATGCTCATTTTTGTACTTTTGCTGAAGCATGATACGCCACCAATCCAAGCAGCTATCCCAGTCGGCTTTCGTAGTATCAGATTTATCCTAGACAATACTTAGTTTCATATATCATATATTGAATAAAAAATCTACAAACGGCTTTGGGAGATGCTTCCGAGGCTATGCCCTCAGAGCTAGAATGTGCTCAGGGCAGCTTCTGAATGTCTTGCATGTCGACAAGGATTTTGATGGCTGCTGGCTTGCTTTCGTTGATTTTCGTCACCATTTCCTTGTAGTTGGTGATGTTATCAACGTCGATCGCATCCACAACACGTTGTCTACATTCAGCATGAGTCCAAGTCATGTAATGAATGAATAAAGAAATATTCTTTTATCTTTGGTAAAGTGTATCTAAACGGGTAATATTTCTTTGCGGTGACCTCATAGTTGTCCTGGCCATGCTTTTCAAGCATACTCCGCAAAAAATCAGTATAGTTTGAGGACTTGACAGTGAACGAAAGTTTTTTTTCGTTTTCATCATCTTCTCTTCCTTCGAGGTAGCTTTACCTCGAAGTATTTTCTTCACCTTGGAATAGACAATCAATGATATAGACAATATCTGTTCAATTTCTGAGTTCTCCTCAGGTTCTGGTGTTGGGGATGGCAACAGCATGGTGATGTGAAAAAAGAAAGCTGCTAGTAGTACAGATATGTAGCGAAGTTACACTTGGGGTCCCGAACACGTGATGACATGTGACGGCCCAAAAATCCAAACGATTTGGTCGAATTCCACAAATTTTTGAAAACTGCTGTAAGTCCCCTGCACTCTGCCGCTTGGACTACAAGTCTGGCAGAGAGGTGGTCTTTGGCGTGGACACCTCAGTAATCACTATCGGGTTTATTCTGTCCCAGGAGGGTGAGGATGGCAAGTGCTATCCGAACCGCTTCGGATCTATCAGCCTCACGAGCATTGAGAGCCAGTACTCCCAGGCCAAGCTTGAGCTGTACGGTCTGTTCCGGGCACTCTGGGCATTCCATGTTTTCATTTTTAGAGCAACTAACCTTGTTGTCAAAATGGACATGAAGTACATGAAGGGTATGATAAATAACCCGGACTTACAGCCAAATGCGTCAATTAATCAGTGGATTGCTGGTATTCTTTTGTTTCATTTTGAACTTTGTCACATTCCCACCGCTAGGCATGCCAGTCCCGACGGACTATCTTGTCGTCCCTCTTCCCCTAATGATCTGCCAGAGGAGGATGATTTCAAGGATTGGTTGAACAATTCCTATTTTTTTTCCATCACATTACTCAATGACCGGACCTTACCATACTCTGTTACCCCAGCATCTATCCACACCCTCTTACAGTCTCCTTATCACTCCCCTTCCCTCTTACCTTCATCAGACTATGTTTTTCCTCCATCAGACCGTTTTTACGGCTTTTCCCTTACTTATGATTCTGTTCTCTCTTCTTCCATTGACCCGGACATTCCGCCGGTCACTCTTACTATCCCCCGGTCTGCTAAGGCCGTCACCAAGGAAGTCCGGATTCACTCGATCCTTGACTTTCTTCAAACACGAAAGCGCCCTGCTAACCTTTCCGATGTAGAATTCCAGTTGTTCATTAACTCGGCGACTAAGTTCTTCCTTCTCCATGACTCTCTATGGTGACGGGAACCCCACGGCCGCCACCAGTTAGTGGTACCAGAGCCCCAGCAGTTCGGACTTATTAAGGAGGCTCACAATGACCTTGGGTACAAGGGTGTCTTCACAGTCCGCACCTGCTTGCTCCTCTGCTTCTGGTGGCCGATGCTCGACGACAACGTCAAGTGGTTCATCCACACTTGTCACGAGTACCAGATCCACCAATCCCGTCGCTTCCATATCCCCCCAACCGTCCCAGTAGTCGGTGGCCTGTTTCGGAAGGCCCACCTTGACACAATGGTGATGCCCCGATCTGCCGGCTACTGGTACATTGTTCAGGCCCGCTGTGCCTTGACCTCCTACCCCGAGTGGCGGCTGCTGCATTCGGAGAACAGCACCGCCCTCGCCTCCTTTATTTTCAAGGATATCCTTTGTCGCTGGGGCCCCCCGGCCGAGATCATCACTGACAACAGTCCTGCCTTTATTCAGGCCTTGGACATTCTAGCCACCTGGTACAAGATTCGACACATCTGTCTCTCCCCCTACAACTCTCAGGCGAACGGTGTGGTTGAACAGCATCACCTTGATGTCTGGGAGGCCATCATCAAAAGTAACCCCAGGAGGGAGTCTCGCTGGCATACCGCTGCTCACTCGGTCTTTTGGGCCGAGCGTGTAATCATACAATGGTCTACCAGTCTATCCCCTTATTTTATGGTGCACAGCATAAAACCCCTATTCCGTTTTGACAATGCCAAGGCGACATTCCTTGTCTCCCCCCCAGATACCAATCTCCTCTCCTCGTCTGGACTGACGGCTTGGCGCGCCCACCAGCTACAAAAACATCGGGAGGACTTGGACTCTATTCGGGAGCATGTCCTCAAGGCTCGTTTCAAGTCTATTAGGCACTTCGAGGCCGCTTTCAAGAACCGAATCAAAGATTTTGACTCCATGTGGGAAGTCTTGTCTTAATCTGAAATACCCGCATTGAAAAGGAGCTGAATTGGAAGACAAAGCCCTGGTACCTCAGTCTGATGGTGGTCCTTTGCTGAACTACTGGAGGCTCATACCTTCTGACAGAGTTGGACGGGGCAGTCTCCTGGCTGTGTTACACCGCGTTCCGTCTTATTCCCTACTATCCCTGTCTTTCCTCCTCCATTTGCACAACTGACCTGACAGGAGTCACTGACAAGGACCTTGACAGGATGGCAGAAGAACACATCGACGAGCCTGTCAAAGAAGAGCCAGAGTCCTATGACTCGGACTAGCGTTTCCCCTCTCGTACCACAGCCCAGTTTCTACCCCGGGATTAGTCTGGTGATTTCTGCTTCTCCGTCTCCTATGCTAAAAAACTCTCTACAATAGACATTCCGCTATACATGGTCTGTTTAAACAAAACACTCAGAAAAACATCATAAAAATAAAGTACAAAACAAAAAGTGCCTCTCTCACTTTCTCATGTTTCCTACCATACACTCAGACTATAACCTTTCATTTCTAACGCACCCCGGGACACTGTGCACCTTACTTATCATAGACCGCCCCCATCAAATACCGCCAAGGTAAGACCGGTAGGCATAGAAGCCGATAGAAGACTGAAGAAGAAAAGTCAGGCAACATCCCACATTGGTTTCCCCACACTTTTTCTTTTACCTACCAAGTTTCCTTCCCTACATATTAGCCTCCTTATCTTCCCCCTTTTCCTTCTGCCTTATCGAATATCAGATATCATGATACATTTTCAGACTATGTATAGGATGAGCGAAGAGTGGTAGACTACCACAGACTACTGGACTACCTACACTTCCAGCTTTGTCAGCTCTTGGACAATCACATCCAGCTCTGTCATCACCTCCCCATGCTCCACCTCCAAGGCCTTGATGTTGGCCCAGATCTGGTAAAGGTGGGAGTGGAGAACACCAAGGCACCTCACAAGCCCATCTCGCACCTTCTGGACGGCCAATTTTCCTGCCGGCTTCTTCGCCGCAGCGCACTGCTTCTTGACCAGCATTGGCTCTGCTTCCTCCACATCCTTGTCCTCGTTCTCATTGACCTCAATCAGTGAGGCCGCTCTCTTGCTGGGCCTGGCCTTGGCTGAGGTCCGTACCATCCCACTACCTGGGACAAGGTCAGTAGGTGATCCTGGTACTAAACAAGCCACTTACCCTTCGTCACCTCCACCACCATCGACTCCCCAGCGAGTTTCCGTGCTCCGCGTCTGCCATGCGCAAGAATGCATCCGGTCTTGAGCCAGTTGCAGCGCACACACACCTTACCGGTCCCCCTTGTGTACTCCATTGCTACCCCGGCCCTCTTGCATGCCTCACAGGTGTTTGCAGCACCAAGCAGCTTCGGCTCCCAAGTGGACACTGGTGCAGCCTTCTTCTTCGGTGCAGCCACATCCTCACCTTCCTTCTCCTCATCATCCGTGCATCCCCGCTAGTCCGACTGTTAGACCAGTTCCGTTACAGGACTGGCCCCTACTCACCTTGAGTGCTGAGGATGCAACCAACGGCACATCTGACAACGCCACCCTTGCTCCAGCCACCGGTGCCACCACCTGCTTGACCTCCACCGGGTCAGTGGAGGAATTTTGGCTACAGACGGAGGCGGCGGGAGGACATTCCTTCTCACGATCCACTCTGCTTGCATGCATTCGGCCTCCACAATAATGGCGACCAGGTCATCCTCGAGGACCATATCCAGTCCCAGGTTGCTTGCCTCTTGTTGGGCTGTGTCCCACCGATCCTGGTCAACATCGATTAGCAGTCCAGACTAATTAAATCACCACCCCACTTACCATTGCCTGCCCGAATTCCACTACCAATTTGTCTTGCTCCTCCCGATAAGCCTCCCTATCATCTGGTGCGGTCCTTGCTACTGCCTCGAGTTGCTTGGTAGCTTCCTTGAAGCAGCAGTGGATGGCCTGTCTGTGGGCCATGCCAGCCTTGTTGAGTCGGACGGCGTTGAGTCATAATTGGAATTGAGCCAGGAGGGAAATGGGAAGAGAGGAGAAGTTGAGCAGAGTAAGACCGTGCGGGCAAGTTTTATAAGTCAACCTGGCTTGCTACACGTTTCCAACTCCGTATTGTCAACCAACTTATGTCAGCAAGTTGGGTCTAACTGGGGACAGTCAGCAGCTAAGTCCCCCACGAATGTAGAGACTGGTGCGTCTCTATGGTTGTATCCCCCTTCTCAGACACTTTCTATCATCTCCCCGTTGCTCTGATATTACCTTCCTGACCTTTCCTACCTAGACCAGATGCTTCTGCCGAAGACCAGTGCATGGACTATTAGTCTGGATGCCTCCATCTAACATCATTGACATGGACTTTCACATACGAGTCCATTTACACCAGTCTGTTCCTTCCAATATTATCTTATCAACCTTCCATATTATCCTGATCTCTTACTTATGTTCTTCGTACTGCCAAAGACCGATCGGGCCTTTCGGACCCGACGGCTTCCCCTCTTAGATTTAACTTCTGTCATTTAGAGTTTTGATCCGTTTTGTGCCTTTTTGTTTCATTTCCGTTTCCCCTTGACATATATTATTCTATCGGTCGTAGTGCGAGTCCTGGGTATGCCCAGACTATAAAGCCATGTACCTTAGAGTTAGAAAACACTTTTGGTTGGATTTATGAACTGCTTGAACCTCTTGTCACCACCGTACCATCACCATCACCATCCACCATCAATGCTCACCATGAACTCAATGTTTCCCCGTCATCTTCTACCTCTCTCCAGACTCCCAGACTTCCTGCATCTCCCTCAGACATCTTTTGGACTAGTGTCAGACTAGTCGAGTAAGTCCCCAGACTTCTATCTTTCACTCACCCACTTTATAGGTTTCCTTTTGGGGCGAATATACTCGCTCCTCTACCCCCCTTTTTCTGGCCTGGGACTAGTGGTTCCCACCTCCTAGTCTCCTTCAGGCCTCTTATCATCTTTACATCGGACCTTCTCGGCCTAGTCCTCGTTAGTGTGCGACTATCAACAGGCAATAAGTACTTACTCATTTTTTGGCCTCTTCCTTGGCCTCCTTGTGGCACGCCACCTCCACTGCTGCCTTCATGTCCTCCGCCACCTTGCGTGCTGCCTCTGCTTGGCACACCTCCTCCACCTTATGCACCTCCTCTGCCTCACACACCTCCTTCTCCATCCTCCTTCTCTGTTGCCACTTGACATACTTCATGTCGCAAACATCGTCATCACCATCGATGCACTCTGCCAGGTGCTTGTCAGACCAGCTCTGGATGTTGAGGATGTTGGACATGATGGTAATGGGCGATAAGGTTAGGCCAGGGCACCCTGGACTTTATACGGTACCGAAAGACAATCAATAAATTTTTGAACTCCAATTTCCTAACTCCGCATTGTCCCTCACTAAAGGCCTTCAGGGGTTCAGGCCAAGAAGGGGGATACTGTCATATTCTGTATTTCACCCAAGTTCAACTCTGGCCCTCTGTGCCTATTATCAAGAACTCCGCTGTGTTTTAACGTAGGACTTGTCTCCAGACACTGAACTTGTACTTCATATTTTCTTTTCATCTGTCTCTTGTTTTCTTATTTAGTACTAGCTCCATTTGTGACTTACCTCTATACCGGTGTCTCGCTTAGAGCACAGCTCTGGGATACTTACTCCTGATTCCTGTTCTCTTACCAATCTCTTACGACTCCATTTACTAATCATTCTTGAACTCTGTATATAAGCTTCCAATTTCACTCCTGTACTCCTCAGTTCAAATATCATCTAGAATAACTCTCCTGACTTCCGCTTGAATCTCAACGACTCTCCTCTGACACCTCCACTCAACTTGATGTTTCTATTTCTTAAGTCTTACCTCTGATCTCCATAAATCTGGGACCAAACTCTTGTAAGGGTGCACCACATACGGTGAAGCCAAGTCCCAATTCCCTAATCATCTCCAGCATTCCAGAGTTGATACTGGAGTTATGGTTCTAACAATATAATGCTAGACATTTGACCCGAGATTTGAGTTTTCAGTATATTCCCACGGTCCAAATGCTTAGCTAATTGAGGGACATATGGACCATAGTGTCTAGTATACACATCTATTTTTCCTTATTTGTTCATCCACAGGTTGTGAAGGAATGAAATGATTTCTTCCAATACACTTTTATTGCTACCTACAAGTATATAGCAAATCATTTTCTTAATATCTCTTTACTCTTAAGTATTTAGCCAAGTGTCAGAGAAGCAATTGGAGCATGTGACCTTAGTAGTGAATTACCTAACTCAGATCATGTGACCCTGCAGATCATGAGTCATAATGAGTTAATATGAGTTAAAGTAAGTTAAATGAGGACTAATCAAAGCACTGCCCCTAGACTAGCAGAATGATCATGTGACCTGCACAGCATGAGTCATAAGGAGTCATTGCCAAGCCAAAGGCATTTTTAGCTCATCACAAGTCATTTTCTGACAAGTTGAATCAAAGTGAGTTAATATGAGTCAGTATGAGTCATATCTTGGCACAGCCACCTTGGAACCGAAGGTAGCACAGCCACATGTGAATTACTATATAAGGACCGCGATTCAGCCCCATTTGGCAAGTTCCCTTTTTTAGAAAAAAAGTTCTACTTGAGTAAATCTCAACCAATGAGTGCTCACAAGTATACCTCTCTACAAACAAACAGTGAGGCTGTGTAGAGAAGTTTCACATGCTATAAATAGAGCTACTTAGACCAATAGTTAGGAGTATACTGACTCCCTTAGGATAGGATCAGTTAGGACACTTTTAAAAAGAAAACCTCAGAGCAGGCAATTGAAGGGAATAGATCCCCAGCTAGTAGGGAGATCTAATAGTTCATTAGTACCTTGGGAAAGAGTTGAGCAGAGCAGGAAGCTGATTGCCAACTCCTTAGTGCATAATAGAGTCAGTTTGGGAAAGACTATTCTGTGTATCTAAATGACATGTGTGAATCAGTAGTGAAAGTGAAGCGTATTAATGCTATGTATCCAATTAAGCATTTCTAATCAATTGGAGCTAATTGAAAGTCATTGAGAAGCACATCTTAGGAAAGTAACCCTAGTCACAACAAAGTACCCTGCTAGCAATCCGAGAGTTGTCTAGACCATTTTCCTAATTAACCATCATATATCTCATACACCACCACCCTAACTAAAAACCAGACCCTCAACGTATTGCTGAACCCCAATTTCTCTCAACCTCATTGATGATTGATGAATGAACCATGTGCTTGATAGTCAACCCTTTTTTATGAGATTGATACTTGTTTCTAGTACCAACTTGACCAAGGAAGAGTACTCTCTTTACCTTGCTTCAGGTTTACTATCTGTGGAGATAATATTCATTGTCTGGTAAGAGTTTTCTAGCATTTCTACTGATCTTATCTAGAAAGAAGACATTGGGTTCTTGTCTGTGATCTGATGTAGAGACTGGTGTGTTTCTATGATCATATCCCCCTTCTTAGACACATTCCATCATCTTCCCGTTGCTTTGATATCACTCTCCAGACCTTCCCTATCTAGACCAGATGCTTCCGCTGAAGACCAGTACACAGATTATTAGTCTGGATACCTCGGTCTAGCGTGGTCAACATGGACTTCTACTTTTACTTCATTACATCGGTCTGTCTTTTTCAATTTTATCTTATCAACTTCCCCTATTGGTTATGATCTCTTACATATGTCTTTCATATTGCTGAAGACTGATCAGCCCTTCAGGCCCAACAGCTTCCCCTCTTAGATTTAACTTCTGTCGTTTAGGGTTTTAATCTATTTCGTGCCTTTTCATTTCATTTCTGTTTTCCTTGACATATATTACTCTATTGGTCGTAGTGTGAGTCCTGGGTATGCCTTTTACGATTGGTATATTCCCATACCCCTATGTTCATTGGACTTAACGTTTTCTACACTAACAATAGACAATCTTATCTTAATCTTATGATCTCATACTCACATACTTGCCACCCCTATCTCATGTGTATTAGTCGTCTCTTCACCTCCTCACTTCCGTTTCACACATGAGACTTTTCATCTTCCCTGTTTCACATTATGTTTCATCTCTGTTCTCCTTTATGTTTCACTCTTTCACAGAAGCATTTGATCATGCTTCTATTCCATTCCTTGACACACGTGTTTCACTTGTATTATACTTCTCTTCCATTCTGCCACACTGCGTGTTGGCCTTATGTGTTTCACTTCCGTTTCACCCTATGCCCTTTTCTCCTTTCATTCCTGGATCAATAGATATAGTCACAACATCTACATACCTTCAGTAGGTACTTAAGGCTCGATGCCAATGCCAGAGAACTCCAGTCTAGTTCTCTTGGTGTTTTCCTTTGAAGTACTATAAGAAGGACTTCATCAGCCTGACAAGCCTCCTCTCTATTTGCCCCAAGTCTATGGCTATCTTTTGGCAACCTAAGGAAGCTATACTCTAGGGTTGTTTCATTAGAACTAGACTCTACTTCACCCTTACCTTGCCAACCCCAATGCCATCCTCACAAGTGCATCCCCTACAAAGAATTGCTGCACTAGGAGCTTATGGTAGAGCCAGTGCCAATTATCTTTCATCGTTCCCTTCACTTTTTTCCGACTGCTTCGGGGTCACCTGGCCCATCTAACCCTTTGTACGCAGCATCAGCAGAAGTAGCTAAGCCAAGTACTGATGAAGTAGCGGACGTTTTAGAGCATACAATCTCACCAGTGGAATCAGCAGACCCACAGGGTGTGGAGAGAACCCCTACACCACCACCACGTTTACTCTCAGCCACAGAAGAATTTTTAAGGCACTTAGAAGTGGATTTACAACTGCCTGACTTCTCTTTCGGTCCAGACGAGGAGAGCACAGTAAGACAAGTAGCATTCAAGTTAGAATTGGGAGACCCCAACATCTTATCCATTGAGAGAGCATTCCAACACTCAATGGCAGAAGATCTTTCAATAAATCCAAACGACCTCATATTCCACCACTTGGATATAAATTTATCTGTTCTTATTCGACACCCACTTCCCTCATCACCCCACTTGAAACAACCTAAAGCTCTTGCTAAGGCTGCTTGCTCTTGAGTACACTTGGTAGCTAACTTTTTAGGGACATAGTTTAGAGGAATCAACCCACATAAGGATAGGGAAAGAGGAGTGAGTTAGCCAGAGGAGCAGAAAGGACAACTCCAAGGAGGGCAAGACTGGAGAGCCTTGGCCACTGCTTGGGGGGCTTTATATACTACATAAAGTATGTACATGTTGTGTATAGATCTATAGATAAGATGAGTCCTTGGACATGTGTGCAACACATGTATCAGTACACCCATGGAATGGAAGCATAATATGAGGGGAAAGCATGGAAAGAAGCAAGAACATGAGGAGGGGGGATGTAAATAATAAAATGGAAGCATAACCCTGACCATGAGGGTATGGCAAAGATCATCAATTAATGAAAGATCATAAATGAAGAAGCCTGAGTGTGGCAGCACATGAAAGGCATGAGGAGGAGGCATGGATCAGGAATGGAAGACTAATATATGATCAGAAGAGAAGGCATAGCTATACCACAGGGTGAGGAGGTGAGGAGGTGAGGAGATGAGGAGGTGAGGAGGTGAGGAGGTGAAGGAGTGAAGGGGTGAAGGAGTGAAGATGTGAAGGGTTGGAGGGGTATCCTGTGATATGGTGAAGGTATGAAGAGGTGACATGGTGACATAGTGAAGAGGTGAAACATAGAAGGGTGGTTCAGACCATCCTAGAGATTAGATAGAGATTGCCAGCAATCAGCAGATAAGAGTTATCACATGATTGTGCATGCCCAGTGCTGTTGATAAGGAGTAGCACCTATCCTGGGTACTTGATGAAGGGGTGGCACCTGTCCAAGGTGCTTGATAAGATCTACCCTTGAGGAAGTGAAGAAAATAAAAAGATAAATACATCAAGCATAGTTGCAAGTTGGCAGCTGTTACACCACTTGTCTTCCTCTGTAGAAGAACCAGAATCTGGAGAAGTTAGAGAGTTAACACCCCTAAGTCCCCTCACCCCGTCACCAGTCACAGAATCTAGCCACAAAAGAAAGAAATGTAACGAAGAGGAAGTAAAACCAGAGAATAAGAAGCTGGTTAACAGAAAGAAGATATCACACTAACAAATTATGAGAGATTGAGAAGGAGATTCTGAATACTTCAAAATTATCCTGTGAGCTTCCAAGTCTCTACACAAACCAGAATGCTACTATACTTAGTAGAGAAGTTACCACCATGTCTCAACACATCAATCAGATTCTCGCAGATGCTACCATCCCATGGGAAGATAAGATTACTACCATCTTGGCAGAATTCAACGACAGAATGACCGATCTACAAACAGTCATCAATCAGGTGACACAACTCACAACAGCAAATAACCAACTTATCATGCAAATAAATGCCCTTACTGCTGCTGCACCACAAGGAAGGGCAGTGGCAGCACCAGGAGGAGGAACATGATAGTGAGTAGAAGTCTTTGCTAATACAGGAGAATACAGTGGATCCAAAGCAAAGCTTGAAGAATGGTGGGCAAAAATGAAAGCTTGGCTTGAAGTCAACGCCAACACAATCACCCCCGCCTCATATAAGGCAGTTGTCACAGTACTCTTTCGCCTGAAAGGTACCAAGGTGGGTGGATTTGCCAAAACATGTTTACAACAAGGAAGGAATTATGATTGGGTCACCCTGGTCAACAAACTGGAAGATCTCTTTTGAAATACCAACCAGAAGGACTGGGCTCACGCCCAACTAAACAAATGCTATCAAGGAGATTCTCCCACAGATGACTTCATTATCCAATGGGAGGCACTTTACCGACAAGCAGCCATCAATGCATCTCACACTGTCAAGCTGCTTGAAAAGAATACATGAGGAGCAATTATTGCTCAAATTTTCAGAGAAGGAAATTACTAGATCTTGCCCACCCTCTATCTCCAGGAGATCAGAAGGGTTGGAACGGCACAAGAATCCCTTGACTTCATCAGGGGTAGAACTCAGAAGCAAGCTTTGGCTTCACAATTCTCAAAGCGTGACCCCAATACCATGGATATAGAGGCTGCAAACAAAGGCTGCTACAACTGCAGCAAAGAAGGGCATTTTATCAAAAATTGCCCAAAACCCATTGTCACCTGTCCTCTCTGCAAGTGGCTAGAAGGGCAACACAAGAAGGGCTGCAAGAAAGGCAACGGCCGCAACACATGAGAAGTGCACACGTCCTGGGATGACAAAAAAAGCACTACAGATGATGAATGAGAGGTCTGCCAAACTTCAAAAGGAAAATGCAAATGACAGGACTTCTTGAAGTCCATTCAAGCCATGAATTTTGAAGAAGCGGCCATTTGGTTCAAAGATCAGGAAGCTATATGCAAGAAGTTAGGAAAGGCTTGAACCTGTGGAATGAATCTGGGTGTTCCAAGGGTTCTTTCTCAAATAAGTATTCTCCCCTATTTGTTGAGGAGTCAGATGATGACAACTCAGCTGATATATCTACCTTTACTTACACGTTAAGGGTGCCTTCTATGGAGCACAGCAGGGACATTAAACTTGTACTTAATTCTCCTTATCTGAAAGAAAAAGACTCCCCAAAGACTTCATCCTTCAGTTACCTTCACAAAATCCCAGACCACAAAGTCTTTGTATATAACCTCAACCCTACACAGGAAATTATGATGCCTATCAAAGTCGTGCCACTGAGTACATGCCACTCCCTTATGAAAGTCGACGCCCTGCTTGACAGTGGAGCAAATGCAATCTTTATTAATAGATCTTGGGTGGAGAAGCTCAAACTCCCCCTATTTAAATTATGACATGCCATCTCCATTTTTAATATAGACAGAACAAAGAACTCTGCAGGGAACATCATGCACTCCATGGACTTGATGATCAAATATTAGGGCCACCATGAGAAAGTCACAGCTGAAGTTATGGATCTCGAAAAGAATGGATTGATCCTCGGATTCTCTTGGCTAAAACACCACAATCCAGAAATTGATTGGGTCAAAGGCTCAGTATGAATGACACGTTGCCCAAGGCCCTATAACGCCCTTCAAGATAAGCCAGTCTTTGTTCATGTGATTAAAAAGGAAGAAGAGGATATCCAATACCAGGTCCACACTACCATCCATGCCCTAGAGAATAAGACAAAGACGGACGTAGTAGCAGAACAGCTTGTACCCCCACAGTATTATGATTATCTAAAAGTGTTCAGCAAAGCTGAATTTGAAAAGATGCCAATAAGAAAACTGTGGGATCATGCCATTGATTTAAAAGACATGTTTGAGTTCAAGAAAGGTTATATTATTTTTTTATTTGTACAAGAACAGGAAGAAGTCGCTGCTTTTCTAGATGATCAGCTGGCTAAAGGATATATCTGCCCCTTCAAATTCCCTCAAACCTCACCAGTATTTTTCATCCCTAAGAAAGCCAGCAAAAAGTGCATGGTACAGGACTACCACTATCTAAATGAACACATGGTTAAGAATAATTACCTGCTACCCTTAATTTCCCAATTGGTGGATAAGCTAAAAGGAGCTAAGCTATTTACAAAAATGGATCTTTGATGGGGCTACAACAACATTCATATCAAAGAAGGCAATGAATGGAAGGCCACTTTCATCTGCTACAAAGGAGCATTTGAACCCCTAGTCATATACTTTGGGCTATGCAATTTCCCCAGCACTTCCCAAGCTATGATGAATGAAATCTTCGCTGACATGGAGGACATAATCGTGGTCTACTGTACATTGATGATCTTATGATATTTACTAAAACCAACAATCAAGACGAACATGACAAAGTCATGCACAGAGTATTGCAGAGATTAGAGGAAAACGATTTCTTTGTCAAACCAGAAAAGTGTTTCTTCTTGAAGAAAGAAGTAGAGTTCCTCGGCATGATGGTCGGTGCTGATGGAATTAGAATGGACAATTTGAAAGTTAGAGCCATCTTGGAATGGCCAGAACCAAATAATGTCAAAGGAATCCACAGTTTCCTTACAGTATGCTCATCCTCTAAATGATCCCTTAAAGAAGGAATAGCCCTTTGAGTGGAAAGAGGCACAACAAGTTGCGTTTGACATGTTTAAGGAATGTTTTACCACAGCACCCGTCCTGGCATTCCGGGACATTGATTGTCAATTCTACCTTGAAACTGATGCCTCTGATTATACCACAGGGGCTGTGTTATCTATATTAAAAGGAGACAAGTGGTACCCTGTTGCCTATTCCAGCCACAGCATGACACCTGCAGAACGGAACTATCCCATTGCTGATAAGGAGATATTGAGCATCATCCAAGCATTGGAAATATGGCACCACTACCTGGAAGGCTCTCATCACCAATTTGTGATCTGGAACAACCACACCAACTTGAAATATTTTATGCAATCACAGAATCTGAATCGATAACAAGCCCATTGGTGGCAATGGCTCTCTCATTTCAACCATCTATTTGTCTATAAGCCTGGCGCTACTAACTAATGTCAAGGCCAATGCACTCTTTAGGAGAAAGGACCATGTAATTGACATAGAACATGATAACGAAGGAATCACAATGATTCCGCCAGAGCAGATACGGACTATTCCGGTCACAATTCATGATGAAGGCAAACAAATTCTACAATCTATTAAGAAGAAAGTACATGTGCTCAAAAAGAGCAAAATTAAGAAACTATGTAAGAAGCATGGAGTATACCATGTTGATGAAATATTACGAAACCAAAAAGAAAAAGTCTTCGTCCTTGATGATGAATCCATTTGTTTATCTATTATGAAATCTTGTCATAACTCCCCTGTTGCTGATCACTCTGGTTATGAAAAGACCATAGAACTTCTCAGGGGAAGCTACTGGTGGCCCAATATGACCACTTACATCAAAAATTATATCACTTGATGCAATCGCTGTGCATACATGAAGGGAGGTAACAAAGCCCTGGCAGGACATCTCTGCTGACTTCACTACTGATCTTCCCTCCTCTGGCAGCTTCAACTCCATCCTCATCATTGTAGATCAGTTCTCTAAAGAAACCATATTTATCCTGTGCAACAAAACAGTCACAGTGCTGAATACAGCTAAATTATATTTTCACCATGTTTGGAAGAATCATGGACTATCCCAATTGATTGTATCAGACTGTGGCCCGCAGTTCACTTTCCAGGTTATCCAAGATGTCTGCAAATGCCTTGGAATCAAGTCTAAATTATCTACTGCACATCACCCACAGACAGACAGACAAACAGAGCACATGAATTGAGATCTCCAGTAGTATTTCCAAATGTTCTGCGCTGAGAAGCAAGAAGAATGGTTGGACTGGCTTCCGATCACCCAATTTTCATATAACTTGAAGATCTCAGTATCTTCAAATAAAACCCCTTTCAAAGTCACATGTTCGTATGTCCCTCATATGAGTGTGGAACAACATGTCTCCAAAGCACCAGCTGCTATGGAGTTTGCCGATTTGATGAGCAACACTTTGGAGGAAACAAGAAATAGTTTAAAGGCATCCCAAGAGCAAATGAAAGCTCAAGCAGACAAACACCAGTCTGAAACTCTGCAATACAAGGTCGGAGATAAGGTCTGCTTGGCCACAGATAACTTGCGCTTGACGTGCCAATCTAAGAAGTTAAAAAAATAGTGGCTTGGCCCCTTCCCTATCCTAGAACTCATAGGCCCCAATACAGTTAAGCTTAGACTTCCCAGGGGAATGAAAATCCCTGATGTTGTGAACATCTCTCGTGTCAAACTCTACAAGGAACGGTTGCCTGGTCAACCTGTCATCCGGCCTGGCCCAGTTGATATCACCAAAGACTGCAAAGAAGTTCATGAAGTAGATTATTTGGTTGATTCCTGATTAAAGGGTTGTCATTTTGAATATTTGGTGCATTGGAAAGGCTTTGAAGAGATAGATCGTATATGGGAGTTACTTGGGAATCTTTCTGGTGCTCAGGACGCCATCTGTGAATTCCATATCCTTCATCCAAATGCCCCATGAAAACTGTCCATGAGCTTTGCCCAGTTCGAGAAGTTATTTAATTCCTACGTGAATTATACCGAATGCAAGTCACCGCTAAATTGCCTGGAAGTCAATCCCTAGAAGGGGGATAGTGTTACAATCAGTATATTCCCGTACTCCTATGTTCATTGGACTTAACACTTTTTACGCTAACAACAAACAATCTTATCTTAATCTTATGATCTCATACTCACATACTCGCCACCCCTATCATGTGCATATTAGTCGTCTCTTCACCTCCTCACTTCTGTTTCACACACAAGACTTTTTATCTTTCCCGTTTTATATTATATTTCATCTCTGTTCTCCTCTATGTTTCACTCTTTCATAGAAGCACTCTCATCAAGCGTCCTTCGGCGCTCCTATCGATGGCGTTGCTTCATGATGAGGTAAGTCGATCACTTTCGATCAGTCGTTGCTGACATCATTTCTTACTTCCCGGCCTTTGGATGGCGCGGAAGCATTCTGGATGTCGTCCTGTCGTTTAATCGACTTTGCCCTTTCGCCCTGGCCTCTTGAGGATGTTTTCGGATCATTCTGAGTGTTCAGTAAGTCGTTCTCCTTATTCTTTCGCCATTCGCGCTGGTCTCGATCCTTCTTTTCAGATCGATCATTTCTTTTGTTTCGGCGGCTCGACCATGGACACGATGCTTCGTTAGCGTCGCTGTCACGAGTATTAGGTGAGTCGTTAATTACCACCTCGTTTCGGCGCTGATTCCCTCCCACTTTCTTTGGAGGTACATATATTCCGTCCATAATTTCTTTCCGGGCGGTCTTAGCTTTGTGCTGCGATCTCACGACGCCGTAACTCTGCAGGACTTCATCGATATCGTCCATCAATAAGTAAGGTATGAATAATTTATCTTCGTCCTCATCTTCTTCGTCACTGATTGGCATTTCAGGTACGATGTAATTCGACGATCCACGCTTCAAGCTGTCACGATCGACCATGATAAGGTTCGTTTGTGCCCATTTATTATTCTGTGGGCGTTGCTCAATCATTCGATGATAGCTTTTAATTATCGACTCATCCGCTTGCCTATTGAGCGCTCCTTGGTCTCTTGGTAAGTTTACCATGCCCTGTCAATCGTATGCTAATTCCCCGCGGTCTATCAATTCTAGCATGCGGGGACAATCGCTTAGGCGATGGTCGTGGCTATTACACCCGAAACATTTAAAGGGTGGGCGGGTATTAGGTAGACTTCTATTCCTACCATTAGTAGGCCTTTGTAGTACTTCTCTTG
>JBBPRB010000052.1:0-36286 GCA_038092815.1 Hortiboletus rubellus
TGTGAACGTTTCTACTTCGAAAACACTAGTTCCATGTCCAAGGCTGAAAGGTCGTACATCCAGCGGTCGCTTCTTCCGTTCCTTTGCTGCCTTCGTCTCAGCTGTATGTATCCTAGTAGCAGTCTCCATGAAGTCTTCGTGTCGTAATACTGCTTCCGATGGTTCCGGACGTTTCCGTGCCGCAGCTCGCATAACGATGTCGGTAGCTGAGGGGGTCCATACGCACACATGGCGCAAGGAAGTGTCACCTGAGGTATCCAGGAAAGTGATTAGACCCTCTGAGTCATCTCCGGGGTCCACATAAAGCGCATGTTTCGACTGGTCACCCCCAGGGCCGTGCTACATTTCCTCTCGTCCGCATTTGTATGGGCGTTTTATTAAATGTAAGAGGTTATCAATAAGGTGTAAGCCGAAGTTTGCGAAATGCTGGGGCTTCTGGAATGCTAGCAATCGCTTGTGAGTGGGCCATATTTCCGAACGTTCCGGGGTTCCGAGTCCCGCATGCGACGGTTCTCTCGGAGCGGCCCCAAAACATACGACCGGGGTCAGTTTCACATATACATCGCATTTTGATATATAATGAATATAAAGAAAGATCTTAGTCAAATATATAGTCCCTTATGTCTTACTAAATATACTGTACTCAGCTTTTTCTCGAGGTATCCAATTCTCTTGGCGCAGCGTTGTCGGGTAAACGGGAGTTGTCTTCTAGCACTATTCACACCACTTCCTCGCCCCAGGCCACGGCTGTAGTAGCTACCGTCGCTCCAAGTCGTGCTGATGATTCTCCGGTCGCTTCTCCTTCTCCTCGTTTTGTCGTGGACTCCGATGAAGATGATCGTGCCACGACTCGCAGCTTGGCGTATGCACACACCATGGGAGACATGAGAGTCCAGGAAAGGTCCACAGTCCATCTTGTCACATGAGAATCGTTTTCTGACGTCGCATTTCAGACAGCCAGTTGGGCCAACTGTCGTCGCTTGTGCGAGACCAGGTGTACATGATCGACTAGAGTATGTCGAGCTGGACGAGCAAGTGTCGGAAAAAACACAACCGGACGTCACCGTACAGGGTTCTTGGGCTTTTAAAACCAAGGGTCGCGACCGGGCCTCGTCGCCTGTAGGTCCATAATTATCTGGTCCCAAGCCATCCATGGCAGTGTACAGGGTTGGGCATGACGATACGAGAGGAAAGGGTCGCGGTTACGTGTCGACACAAGGCGCAGATTTCCATGAAATCGAGAAAAGCGTCATCCAGTCTTCGCACAGTGATATGATTCAGATCCAGCCTTCCCAAGGGGATGATGTCTTGAACAATGCTACCATTTCCCGATTTGCTCATCGGGAATCAAGGTGGGCTTTCTACAGCTTTGCGTGGCGCATTATGCTAACAGAAGCCGAAGTTACCCTGGAAAAAGCGCTTCGGGTTACTTTTCCAGCCCATATGAAGACACTCAAGCTATAGACGCTATGATTGAACGCATCAGCGTCCACTCGCAGGCTTATGACAAGACAAAGCCATCCGACTCCTTTGACCGCACGCACGAGGCCCGAGAGAAACACCGCCTGGAGCGGAAATCCGTTCCGCCTGGCTTTGACAAGCTATCACAAAATACCAAGGACACGGAATCAAGCGTGGAAGCGTCACGCAAGGCAGTCGCCAGCACAGCTTACGAGACTATCCCAATCCATGTGTAGATTGCTCGTATTGAATGCGTTCGTCAATATCTAACGTCCTCCTAGTCCTTCTGATGCCGGGTATCACCTTGGAAAGCGTGAAAATGAAAATTTCCGACCTGGTGGCGCCGCGGATATCAATCCCAGGTGGCATGACACAACACACAAGACGACATCGAGCACCCGACAGAGGTATCAAGTGCCTCTCGGCAAGTACTTGGAACCCGAGAGCGATGCTACTGGTCCTCTGGTGCCGTCGAGAGAATGCAAAGAAGATGGCTTGAGACAGAAGGGGTGGCGCGAAACCGGGTAAGATGTTGTGTCCTTTATGTCAAATTTGCTTATGAGTGATTCCAGGACCCATCACCAGAATGCGATCGGAGACTCCGAGAGTGTTCGTGTCACGCGCAAATTCGAGGAACAGGAAATGGTAACTAACACTGCTTCTGACAACGATGTTTCCAAGTCGACTTCTCCCAAGCAAGGGAGTTCGGTAGTGTCTGCGCTGCTCGCAACAGCGTGTGTGGCCGCTATCGCGTTTGAAGCCGCTGCCGAGTCCCGACAGAAGGAGGGTTTACAGCATACCGAGGTCAAACGCGACGAAAGCTGCGACAAGGTCGCTCATGATCGCGATTCTCCTGTCAGGACAGCGCCTGCTAGGATAATTGAGGATAACAAAACGGTAACGAATGTGCTGTAAATCGCACGGCGCAACAGACCGTGGTCATTGATTCGCCATCGAAGACAGTGACAACACCAACTCCTGCTGCAGTGACGTTCAACAAAGCCAAAAACGAGATTCGTCAAAGCAGGTACGTGAGATCAGATGTCACTGACCTACAGCATATGCTAACATTCTCAAAGTTCCGTTGATGTACACTCCCCTCGCTACGAGATGAGCGAAAACCAAAAACGTGTCGACTACGCAGATAGTCACTCCGGTAAATTCTACGTTTGAGTCGCCGTTTTATTTGTGCTCATAAACATTCCCAAGCCGTCTCAGCTGAGGATGTCCGAAGGAGTGTGCGTACCACTGAATCGACAGATCGCTCCATTGTGGCCGAGACTCGTGGTGCAGTCTCTGAGCAGCCAACGCCGTTGATCAAAGGACGCAATATCGAGAACGTATATTCTAATCAGAGGACGCAAACGCGAGTGGATTCGGGGCGCACGGTGTAGGCTAGTGAGAGAGCCTGAGAGGAAACCGACGTTCGCGACCAGGCGATGCACACCACCCAGTGGTGAGTCCTCTAGTCGCTCGTGTTTGTTTCCATCCAACCATTCTCTGATGTCACTATCAAAAGGGCCACGCCACGAGGCCAGAATACAGACACGTCCAAGGTGGAAGGTGGCTCGACTCTTTCGACGCCATCGGCGTCGCGGCACGGACGAGCAACAAGTCAGCTGATGGTTCGACACGAAGCGAAGAACAAGCCGTACAGGAATACAAGACAGCAGCACCGAAATGCGAGGTTGACCAGTTCTTGGCACAGCCGAGCTGGACCCCGGCGTTACAAGAGCATACAGCCGTTGTAGTATCTCCTCAAGTGTCCGTGAACGTACAGCAAACGGTGATAGTGAAAAAGTGAGCATGTTTTGTGGTCGTGGAACACACAGACCAATCTTCCTTTCCAGCATGGACATATCGCAGTCGACGAGGCTAGCTGCAGAGAATCAGCAAGGAAAGCAAGCGGAAACAATCGCCAGGCGATCTGGGGGGGATAGTTTATCCAGGGACACCGAGAGGGGCAGTCCATCCCGTTCTAGATCTGGCTCGCTGCAAGACGACGAGTCTACCCGCTTGGTCGAATCGTCTCACGTTGAATCAGGTCAGTCGTCTCCGAACGCTGTCGCGAGTGGTCCCTCGAACTGGAGCTCGAGGTCGGCAGCCGCCGACGTCAGGGCATTCACCGAGAAAACGATCCTACCCCAATCGCCTCCCGAAAGCAATCCGGGGTTATCTCCAGCGACATTCGGTCATCCATACATAGTGAACGAGGAGCTGGTAGCCATGATGGGCGTAGCTCGACGTCAAGACGGGACAATGTGGGTCATAAAGGCAACCATGCAGAACGCGTTGAAAACGTGGAACAGACCATTTACCTTCAACCTCGTGCTCAAATACTTGGCGATGCTGATCCAGACACGACCCGCTGTATTTTACCATCCGTGGAGGAGAACTCCGTGGTTTCATCCTCAAGGCGCTCTGAAACCTCCACCGAGACTCAATCACTAGAACGATCTGATTGTGTTTCAGCCAATGAAAGGCAGCTCGACCGAGTTTCTGATGTGCGCAACTCCAGTACCGTGGGTTTTGATGATGCGACCATCGTGCAGAAATCGGCGCCTTCAGTTCGATCTGGACGCGTCGACCAGCGCACTACGCCACGGAGGGCTACAACTGGCGACTCGTCAAGGTCTCACGTACTTCCAGAGAAGAGTCGCTCCATGACGCAGCACAGTGTTGGTGTTGAAGTCGATCACACCGACGTTGTTCGCAGGTGTGTAATGCAGCTTGCCACCTAGGTTGTATGCTAATGCGGCTGGAAGGTCCATTGTGATAGAGACGCCACTTCAAGAGGTTAATGAAGTACAAGAGGATGGGAACGATTTGCATGGATACACAGGCACGTAATCGTCTTGTCTTCTGGACGGGTTTAGCCAATCTCCTTGGCAGGTGCTTCAACATTGAAAGCTCAGACGAACTCAGATGCTACCCGCTCAACCGAGGTTCTCCATTGATCGCACAAGTACTTATTTGAGGTCTTCCGAGACATGCGTAGCTGAGAATTTATCAACTCAAAAGAGCGAGAAGCAAGCCAGGGCTGAGCGCGTGGATTCCAAAGTGGACGTGCAGGATACATGTGAAGTTCAGAAGGGCGAGCTGACGACATATCTGAGATCTCTGTGAGTGATTCAATTTGGTGCGTTTGTGTTCAGACAAGGTTTGATGTCAGCGGGCGCAGGAGGGAGGCGTCGCACAGAGATTCCGCTCAATCGATTGATAAAACGTCTCACAGTTTGGCATCGAGCGACCGACAGGCCGGCCGGACTGATGAGAAAACATCACGACAAGATGAAGCTATGTTGACGGTCGGTGTCACGATTGAATTGATCGCAGTGAAAGAACAGCATGAGGTTTCTGTCGAATCCCCCAGGCTCCCCTTGCTTACAGGAAATACATCTACGTCCTCGCCCGTGACTACGTAGGTCTGCCTCTCTCGGTCAATGCCCTAAGTGAACTTTGATTGCAGGGACGGCACCGCTGGCCCATCTTCGGAGATAAAACATAATCAGCCACCAGAAGGTGTCGTTCGGGTTCCGATTGATGGCCATGTCACACGTACTCGCAATCCTAGCCCCTCAGGCTCCAACTCTGCATTCAGTCAGTCAGATACATACTTGATGTTGCAGCGAAACGACACTGGATTGGTGGATAGGCGTGCCGATTCCGTCATATCGTCCGTAACCGCCGAGTCCCATCCGCAAACGAAAGAAATGCATGGCGCTCGCAGGAACACCACCGTTATTCCTGCTGCGTCTTCGGAACAGTGCAGCGAAGCGGCCGAGCATATTCAAATCGCCTTGGATGGCAAGGAAACGCGCGCACCTCTCTCAAATACTTCGTGAGTGTGCTTCGTGTTTCTTATCATCGAAGCTCAGGGGTGTCTAGATACGAGTCGGTCAAGTTGTCCTACAGGTTAGATGTAGAGGAGGATCACGAACACCTTGACGGAGATATTGACGGAAATGAAGAGTCAGCGTATGCAAGCTGAAGCAGAAATCCAGCTAAGCTGCGAGCACAGCCCAGCTCAAATGACATCCGAGAAGGCATTCATGCAGTCGGATGCACACATGATATTGCAGCTCGATGACGCTAGATTAGTGGATAAGCATGCCGATTCCGTCGTACTGTCCGCAATCGCCGAGTCCTATGCGCAAACGAAAGAAATGCATGGTGCTCGCAGAAACACCACCGTCGATCTTGCCGCGTCCTCGGAACAACGCAGCGAAGCAGCCAAGCGCATTCAAATCGCGTTGGGTGACGAGGAAACGCGCGTACCTCTCACAAGAGCCTCGTGAGTGTACCCCATAGTTCTTGTCCTGGAAGCTCAGAGATGCCTAGGGATGAGACGATCAAGTTATCTTGCAAGTCGGATGTAGGAGTGCATCATGGATATGTTAACGAAGATATCGATAGCGAACGCACGGCTAATACAAGTCTATCTGCCTCTCATCTCACCTCCACACGCGATGACGAGAGTCGTGAAATCGATCACAGAGTCGCGCGGAATTCTTCATCCATTGGCACGCGGGCAATCTCTCGATCTGGCAACCGTCAAACAAGCCAAAGAGGATCGACTTAGTGGATCGCAAGTTCATACATCCTCTGTCCTTGAGCCGGGTCTCGCAACCACCGATGAAAACACGACATTTGCACAAGGCATAGAAGACGACGTTGTTCGGCTCTCCACCTCATTGGAGGTCTCGGCTACGACCGCAGGGACATCGCTCACAACTTCCGCCCATCCAGCTGAGGCTACGGCGGATCGTTCCAATGATGATGACAGGTGTGTGATTAAGCAATCATCCTGTCGCCCGGTTCTGACCTCTTGTTAGCACCTCGATCGCAACAAAGAAATCGCATGTCGAGGCGAGTGAATATGACCTCCACACGGAGGGCATCTCCAGTGTGGTGTCAACCCCTCATAGTAGTCCACGTTCTTCGACGTCTTTGGCATCCGTTCCAGCGTCTGATAGGCAGACGACTCTCAGCGCCGCACAGATTACGGGATGTATGGTCGAGTCCGCTCCTGCCGTTGTGGTTGGTGCCGCAGGTGCACAACTCTCCAAGGAATTCATCTGCGGGAACACATCCTCAACGAAAGTGATACAGCAGCAAACGAAATCGGGGTCTAAGGAGCTGACTGCGAGGACGCAGGAGAAGTATGACATCCACGAGCAGGCGACCTCATCGTGAGTGATCTAGCGCGGGCCCAGTAACTCAACATTCTTACACTGATACAGGGAGTACGAGACCAACTCGTTCAACGGTTACTCGGATTGCTATACTTCGTCCAGAGACAACGACCAGACTGCCATACAGCTGACCCGTACCCTACGACAAAATTCGACAGAGTCCGAGCAACAGGTTGCGCAGTTAGTTCAGCTGACGTCGCAGCAACGTAAAAGCACACAGACGCAGGGGGTATCCAATGTTGGCCTGGAGTCAAGGTCGAAATCAGTGTCCAAAGAACGTTTGCGCACCGAGAACACGGAGACGGCGAAGCTATCCACTACGTCAGTTTTTTCTCTCGTTTTACATCTCACTTGAAACTAAATTATTCTAACTGTCCAATCACAGCACTACATCAGAACCCAATCCTAGACAGACTGTGAAAGGGGTCGCGGGGTCGCTTCACTTAGACATAGATGGAGAGCATCAAGAGTTCACATCGATCAATCGATGGTGATAACTCCCCTTCTGATCTACAGCAGTACGCTTGCTCGTTCTCTGTCTTCTACACTCTTTTAAAGAATGTCGATATGTTCCGCAGACCTCTCTGTTGATGGAAATTTTTCTGCACAATCACCCCACGACTCCCATTCCTCGCTCTCCGAGTCCCGTCCAGTTAGTCGTACTGAGATAATTGGCAACGTGTCTCGACCTTTCCTACATTCCCCAGGAAACCTATCGCCGGCCATTCTGTATGCTTTCCCTATTGGTTTCTCAGGGTCAGAAGCTGGAATGGCTGCAAGCCCGATCGATGAACTCCACAGTACTGTTGCCGAACTGGACGATGTAGAATTTGAAGAAGAACGAGCGTCGGCGTCCCCGGTGCACACAGACAAGTTCGTGTCTGCAATTCCCCCAACCGTTCTGCTAACTATTCATAGTTCTTCAATGGTTCCAATCAAAGGAGGCGAACCTCGAACTCGCGGCGATGTTCACCCTGATCAACGGGTTGCATATTCCCCTGCATCCTCCCTATCTCCTTCTCCACTCACATCAGCTGTAGGAGGAGAGGCTTCCATTAGTAAGCCTGCGGATCGCATTGCAGAGAACAGTGAGTCCGCTCTCAGTTATGTTCATGTCCCTCCTTCACGTACCGTCCTCGGTGTAGATGATTCTGGTGGTCAATTTACTGTGCCCGCATCCTCTAGTCTAGCATAGGAAGAACGGACGCAAAGTGCGCTGGAGGTGAACAGCGACCACGACTGGCAGATAAACATCCAGTGGATCCCGTAAGTAATGTCGTGCTTCACGTGACTTGTTGGAGTCACGGCTCTCTAGTGACAACAAAGAGCCTCCACCAAGCTACGAGGATGCTGTTTCCGATTACGATAATTCGCCCATAGGACCGAGCGACGCGTTGTCAGGAGACGACCGCCAGTCCATAAGGCAATACACGCAGTGCTACGCAGACGACAAATCGAGCACCCTTAACGTTACAAGTGATGAATTCCAGCGACGACCCGAGGAGGGAGGTTCAGCGCTCGAATGGCACTGGAATCTCCAGGCTACATGTCCTAAAAACGACAGCGACGTCGGCGAGTCTGTTCCCCTACCTGTGGAGGCTGAAGATGCACTTAGAACGCACCGAGAAATCACATCAGGTTCTCTACACCGCATGAGAATGCAGGCTAACATGGCTTGTAGGAATGAGGGGGTCAGTTGGGCGTCCGAGACCGACGAAGAACGTGTTCTCGACCAGCATATCGGAGTGGTCCCAAGGGAATGTGCTAATACAGTACACGAAACATCCTCCCGATTTTTCACAGACACGCGCAGTGCAAACAGGTTCCACCCCGCTGCAAATGGTTCCCCCAGTTCACAATTACACTCCTCCGACGCAACATCAACACATGACGACGTAGATGCGCCTTCAAGCTACGAGGTGCACCGAGAAGTATTGTCCAGCGAACGCAGCACTTCCTAAGAGTATGTATGCGTAGTGCGTAGCGATGAAGATAGGTTCGTACTCGATCCTTGACCAGGATGACCTATCTCAGCCCACTCGCTCCATGCTTTTTAGTAAGTCTCTGGCCAAGTTTGAAACCCATTCTTCCACCAAGCGACCGACCGAAGTTGTCGATACATTCCACGTGGAAACCCTTGATACTATGGCTGCAAGGTCTGTGCTTTCGTCAGATGAATGTTGGTGGGAACATGCCCATGTTCACTTTTGCAGCAGAAAGGGCTTGGCGGAAGATGGGACAGGGGTGCACTCGCATAGTTTTGCTTCTATTCAAGAAACGGTGGACAATAACCTCCACACCAGGTGCGAATCTAGAAACTTGCCACACTGAGCATGCGCGAGCCTCAGAACTAACCCCTCCTCGGTAGCACATTCGATTCTGATCCCATTGCACGCATAACTGACATGGATGGACACGAGATTGAGACCTTGCAACGCCAACTGTGGGTGTTTCTGTTCTGTAATCGTGTCCAGCACGAAGGACGTTTATCAACACCGTAGCCGGTTGTCTTCCGTGGATCTTTACGATATCGCTGAACGTGGCGCGCTCGATAGGTGCCTAAGCCGGTTCGTATCCATCTCTATTCATATTTCCGTCATCCGCTGTGTTGACGACTGCATGCAGACCATTGTCCATTCGCACACGTTCGATGGAGCGCTGGACGAGTCTGAGTGGGGACACCGAACAGGGGTCGATGGAGCGGTCTGATGGCCAATTGGAAGGTGTGGGGTCGGTCCTCGTCCATTATCGATATGTGTCCGTGTTTGCGCTCGCAAAGGTCCGTACAAATCTATCGCGTATCCATCTGGAAGGAAGCTGATTTCGAACCGTGTATGTAGGATGGTGTGGAGAGTAGACGTACTAGGGACGTCACGATGGGCGTCGACCGTTCGAGGGTGGGGCGACTTTGCGTTCGTTCGAAATGTTTCCCTCCCAAACCGAGCGGCACATGTTATTGATCACCGACTGTTCGCCAATGATCGTCCTGGGACCATCGTCCGCACCGGGTTGAGTACCACGGAGCACAAACCCATCGTGATCGTGATCGCAAGTGTAACTGGGCGACCGTTTGGTATGTACTTATCACTTGTGTACCTGGGCGAGTGGTGTGAATGGGATTCACTCACGGCGCGTTCTTTTTTGGAGCAGACTACGATGCGCTCGTCGCCCATATCCTTTCTTGTATCGACCTTGACCTCGGCACACCGCAATACCTTGGCTTGCTCATCCCCAGGAAGGCGAAGGAAATGGTGGTCGCGTTAAATGACACACTGCACTTGATCATAGACATTCTAGTATGTGTTCGCCCGGTCATTATGGGTGCTTATCGAGCGGTGACATTGTCAGGAATACCACGGGCTCGAGGTGGGGAACGTGTCTGTCGACGAACTCGATGTGGGATATTGGGTCCAAATGACGGTGTTTTTGGGCAAGCAACTTGAAGATCAAGTACCGGACATCTTCGTGGCGGACCGTGAGCAGTATGAACAGGGTGTTTCGGTACCATTAGATGCCAACCCGCACGCGTCGGCAGAGGGGTTGGTTTAGTGTAATGCGGAGCTGGTTCTAGGGCGATGGGAGCGAGACTCAGATACACGGCCTGGTGGCTTAGAGAGCGGAGGCGACGTTCCGTTCGAGCCTATGACATGTCATTCCATTCTATTCAAGAAACCTCCATAACCGTTTTTTGTCCTCCACAAACCCCCGGGCCCCCGTGACCTTGTAAACAAGGTAATTGATGCTAGTTGCCTGTTGCCTCCGAGTTTGATCAACGTGAGGCGCAATAATTGCCGCTACGAAAGTAGTGGAGCAGAGTGGGTCATCACAAAGTTTGTCAAATTTCGAGATACAGATATATACGGATGTAACCCCTGTCGAACCCAGCGTGCCCGCCGATAGCATAGATATATCCGCATACGAAAAAAACTCAATTAATGCTCGACCGTCGTAGAATCAATGGCTTTTGTTGTAAATGTTGTGAAGCCAAGGCCCATATGGAACCAATGGTCCATGGGTTTCGGATGCCGGCCAATAGATTGGCCTGTACCTATGTCGAAGAAGGACCTCTGGGGTTTCCTCGGATTTCTCAATTTCTATCGCCGTTTTATTAAGAACTTTGCTCAACTCGCTCGTCCTCTGCATGCGCTAACCTCTGTTAAAAAGGAATTCGTCTGGGATGATGCCTGTCAAGCTGCTTTCGTCGCGCTCAAAGACGCCCTCACAACTGCCCCAGCTCTCGCCATGCCAACTGACCTCGCCCCCTACCGCATCGAGACTGATGCATCTGGTTTCGGCATCGGTGCTGTCCTCTCCCAATGTCAGGAGTCTGTCTGGCGTCCCATCGCCTTCACATCGCGCTCACTTGGAGATGCCGAGCGCAACTACCATGCAGCAGACCTCGAAATGCTTGCAGTCATGCATGCCCTCGAGGAGTGGCGTCACCATCTCCCCGGTGCTCATTTCCCTTTCGAAGTCCTGACTGATCATAAAAACCTAGAGTTCTTCTGCAAACCCCAAGACCTCTCCTGTCGCTGGCGACAAATCATCCAGGAGTACGACTTTACGTTGTCTCACCGCCCTGGCAAAACGAACCCTGCTGACCCACTCTCGCGGCGTCCCGACTTTGCGAAGGGGGTGGAATCTGACAATTCTCAACAGATCCTCCTCCCGGACCGTCTATTCGACACATCACGCCTCCACATCGCACGGATAACACCCACCACGCAGACAACTGAAGACCCTCCTGCACTGCCACCACCCCATCCAGACTCTATCGAGGCTGCGATACACAAGAATCAATACAAACGAGAACGACATGTCAGGGAGGGCCTCATGCACGATGAGTCTCCGTGGACAGAGAGGGATGGTATTGTATATTGGAAGGGGCTTCTCTATGTGCCCCATGAACGCACGATCCACGAGCGCATCTTACGAGAGAATCATGATGACCCGACAGCGGGACACCCAGGCATCCGACGTACCCGTGATCTCATTATGACTCGCTACTATTGGCCCGCAATCCGAAAGGACATCGAGGCGTATGTCAAGGGTTGCGACCGCTGTCAGAAAACCAAGCCAAAGACCGTCTCCGGCCATACCCCACTTCATCCCAACGCCATTCCCTCTGCACCGTCCGATCAAATTTCGATTGACATCATTGGCCCACTCCCCGAATCTAATGGCAAAAACGCTATTCTCAACGTCGTCGACCGCTTCTCCAAGGTGATCCATGTGTTTCCGGTGCAGGACAACATCACTGCCTTGGGGGTTGCCTTGGGGGTCGCCAAGATCTAGCGCGACCATGTGTTCAAGCTTCATGGAACCCTGCAGAAAGTGATTTCCGACCGTGGACCGCAATTCGTCTCCTCTTTCATGAGAGACCTTTATGCCCTGCTCAAAATCACGGCAAACCCGTCTACCGCGTACCACCCGCAAACCGATGGCCAGACCGAACGCTTGAATGCAGAGGTTGAACAATACCTTCGTATCTACACCAACCACCGTCAGACCGATTGGGCCGAATGGCTGCCTCTCGCCGAGTTCGCCCATAACCAACGAACGTCATCTTCGACTGGTTTCTCCCCCTTCCAACTCAACTATGGACAGCAACCAGTCGTCGGGATTGAACAGCAGAAAGAAGTCCGCAACGCCTCCGCTCAGGACTTTGTTGACCACATGAAACAAACGCAAGACGAGGCCCGAGTAGCACTCGAACATGCTGCTGCTGACATGAAGCGTTTCCACGACCGCCATGTACGCGATCGCCATGAATATCGTCCGGGCGACCTCGTACTACTCGAAGCAACCAATATCCGTACCGATCGCCCATCTCGTAAGTTGGACGACAAACGCTACGGGTCGTTCAAAGTTGTTGCGAAGGTGGGTGCCGTTGCCTACAAATTGAAACTCGACAGGTCGTGGAAGAGAATCCACCCGGTCTTTAATGAGTGTCTCCTCTGGCCATACACTCCTGGTGCAGAGGAGCAGGAAGTTGAAGCTGTCCTCGATTCACGCGAACGCCGTGGACATGTCGAATATCTGGTGCACTGGCGTGGTTTTCCCCGTGAAGAACGAGAGTGGAAACGTGAAACCGAGCTTGTGAACGCGTGCGATGCCGTTGCGCGCTTCCATCGTCTCCACCCCACAGCGCCACGCCCACAACCCACAATGCGGCTGCGCTCTTTGTCATCTTCCACGTTCCCAAGTCATTCTCCACCGTTCTCTTCTTCTGTTGCCGTGGACGTCAACCCTTGAGAAGGGGATGACGTTAGGATTTCTTCTATTTCGTTTCTATATCCATGGTTATCCTATTCCGATTACTCGATCACTCATACCGTACTACTAGGAACATTCCGTTTTCCTTCCGATTCCGCTCCGCTTATTCAACTGGATTCCATTTCGTAGTATATAAGACCTCGTATTGCGCTCTTGTATTTTCCCCATCTTCGAAATAGTTACTCGTACGCCGGACTAGTGGTTCGCTTTGAGTCACCGCTGCGCGTAGCCTAATAGGTATGTCCACAGATTCTTTCGCCGCACGCGTGGCGCTGTTCCTGGACAAAAGGCTGGTCTCATTGCCGCCCGCCGGGTACACCGCCACCTCACATCTGTATTTCGAGTTGAGGATTCCGAGTCCATTTTCAGACTGGTCTGCTGCGCGATACTGTCAAGCTCAAGGAGGTGTAAGCAGGTCGCATTGCTTGGTTTTTACATATCACTTGCTATGTTTCATGACACGTACCCCAAAAACCTTGTATGCAGTCGCATATACCACATAGCCCTGCGTTACTCCTGCCAGTGTGCTAAAATGTAAGGCGGTTGACGAGGGAATCGCAAGCGCTCGGCGACAAACTCGTGATCACTCCGTCGATGCATTCGGTTGTCCTCCCCATAAACATTTGGTACCACAAAAAAGCACAGGGAAAGAAGTAGAGATTAAGATCGCTAGGTATACAACATACGTTCCAGGGATACACGCTTCAATGCAACGCCTCCGCAACCAAGTCCAGTATCTCCCCTATGCTCTTGGCCGCGCTCTTATCGTCCTTTGCCATCGACCGCTACATCGTCCCACCATGCGGTTCAGCAGCAATACGATGTCTGATGACATCCGCAACGTGCTCCTGGATGAAAAAGAAAAAATGATACGTCATGAGCCATCGAAAACCAACCCTGAGATGACTCACTGCACCGCTGTTCCATGCTGCCTTTCAAATCGAAGCCATCAAGCCCAGTGGTCGCCCTGATCCCTGTCCTGCTCCGTCGCAACCGACCGCGAGAACCATTGTCCCGCCTTGCCCATCTTGCGCTCAGTCCAGAACAACCGCACAACCATACACGTCACAATCGAATTGTCTTTGGACTTTTTCAGCGTATCCACCGACTGCGACTTGCGCATCGGACGCAGTTCTTAGCCCAGATGGCCATCGACTAGGGGATGCCCGAGGCTGGACATTCTTGAAGACCGCGTGAGAGCATCGCTTTGGATTGCGCGGCACCCCCAGATCGCTCTTCGATACCAAATGGATTTGGCCCATAGTCTCATTGACGGGACTCACTAAACGCCCCTTTTCGGGGATGGCGCGGGCTTTGATGCTCTTGCCGTCTAGTTCTTCGAGCTTGGCCGCGAGAACCCAAAGAGTGACTTCTTTTGGACATGCCTTCATTCCTACTGTGTAGGAAGCGCGGGCAGTGGAATAATTACTGTGTAGCTGGTAAGTCTGTCCTTGAATCATATCTAGCTTTGCGAATCTCGAGAACCTGGAGAGCGCATTCGATAGGGTCTCGAGCGCAACATCGTAACGGCCTTGTTGTCGCTCAAACACGGCCGACTTCATCCATATCTATACGGATTGAACCTGTGTCGAACTAGAAATATATAGATGACCTACCCGCTCGGTGTCAGCTACCGTTCGCACACAGACAGGCAATTCCCTCGTGACGCCCAGTTCGCCATTTTCCGCCTCTAACTTAACAGCAGCAAGCCAGATTTGTTCGCTTTTGTGGTTTGCAACGAAGGCTTGTTCGAGTACTTCGTGGGCAGCGGGTACTTCCCCAACCAGCCTCTTTTCCTTCGCAGGCATGAGCCGGAGAACTTCAGCTTGCGGGAGTAACGTACGGCTTGGATGAGGGCGGCGTCGAGCGATTCCCTTTGGGACCACCATTAATACGGTACCTGGAAAGGAGAGGAGGGTTATCGAGACGTACCGAGTTCCATGCGTCTTTTCAAGGTCTGCTGCCTTGCACCATAGGTTGCGTTCATCGGGCAATACCTTGAGCGCATATGCCAAAATTTCCCTGGACGTGCCGACCATCCCCTCGCCTCCGTGCTCTCTGCGTCTGCGATCCACGTGTCCAACCGATCCTCCTCTTCGACCTCCATGGCCACCGTCGCTTTGATGATCGCCTCGCACGTCCTCGTTGACCCCTCCGTTTCGCAGCGCTCTGCCTCCTTCAACTATTGCTCCCACGTCAAGGGTACTTGGTGACGCCGTAACTCGTGCACGCCTGCCTCGACTGTTCTGTCGACAATGTCTAGCGCTTTGTTTCTCGCCTCGATGGGCTTGTCGGAATCCGCCGTCACTTCCTGTTCGAGGAGACGGCCAGCGGCCGTCCAGACGTTGTGGGATGTAGGGATGGCCTTGCGGGCTTTGTTCAGTACCGCCTTCGCGCGCTCTGGCATTTCAAGACGAGCGAGTGCTAGCCAGAGTTCAACACAGAAAGGAGTTATTTCCACGGCACGAGAAAGTAGGATGCCGGTATCGGATGCCGACGTTTCGATGTTGACTGTTTCTTTCCATAGTCGTACGGAGTTGAGGATGTCCTCGAGAGCTACAAATGGGTGAGGAATGAAGCGACCACGATACCGAGTGTAAAAAATACCTTTTCGGAGCATTCATTTTCTCGCTTTTGCATCTTGTTCTAGATCGGCCGCGGCAAGCCATATTTTCACCCTTTGCCCAACATGTTGAACAGCGTTTGCAAGGATAATTTTAGCGTCGCCTCGGCTCTGTAACGAAAGTCAACGCCTGAGACAGTGGTTCTTGTTGCTGTACATACGTGTAATCGAGCAACTTCGAGCCAGACATCTTCATTCTTTGGGCATTGCTCGCATCTGCCTTGACAGTTTGCATGCGGTAACCATTCAACCGGCATGCTCCTCCAGACACGCTGCAGCGATCCAGCCTGGCGCGTGCTTTGGGTTTGATCTCACAAGCGAATCGAACAGCATTCGCGCGCGTTTAATGTCACCGATTTCAGCTTCGGACTTGATTACGATGCTATTAAGGGACGTCAGGTAGCCCTCGAGGTGGCAAGGCCAGGGTTGGCCGATGTGCCCGAGGTCTGCAATACAACAGACAAGTACGGTCATAAACACGCTTGTGGTGGCACTCACCTGGTCAAGTTTGAGAGATAGGATCTTATCCCGCGCTTGCCTAATCTCCACGAAATTGGCCATCGTCCCAGCGTCTTCAGGCTGGTTCGCATCCAGCGAACTGTCGCACTCCGTCTTTGTTCTGTCGTCCGCGATGACGCTGTCGGGGACAACAAGAAGACCTCTGATCCTTTCTCCACTTCTTTCGAGTCAGGTTCCCTACCTCTGATATCCTTTCCCATTCTTGATCGGAAACGACAGAGAGCGCGCGTTTCAGGTCTGTAAATTGAAGCTGTATCTTCGGCGTCTTCGCGTGCCTCTCTAACGGCATTGAATAAACGTCGCAGTTTAACAAGCACGAACGGAAACGAACTGCGAAGTATATACTCACGTGCCCGTCCCTGCGAGTCTATGTTGCGGTCGACTGAATGGTAAGACTCAGTTCGGTATGGACTTGCAGTTGTTAGGGGGGGTTCGGTTGCCCAAGCCGATTGAGCCTGAATCTTTACAACCCCGCGTGACCAACGGCGACTTGGAGTTCGCCGCACTTAGCAGTTAAGCGAGGTAAGTAACAACTGCAAGTCCATACCGAACTGAGTCTGAGTCTAACTTGTTCTCCGATACCCGCATGTGGTGACAGCGGGTAGACTTGCAGAGCGGAGTTTCAAATCCCCCGACTTCTTGAGAGTTCTCATATACTCAAGTGATGTTGTATGAAGGCTGTAATCACAGCTATTCACGGCCGCCATTGCTGGGGAATACACGACCATGTCTAGGAACTCAAATTGTCTGACAGATCCATATTTGACAAGCAATGTTTGGTCTGATCAGCCAGGTCGTATTTCTTCCAACATAGCGATATATTCCAGACTAAACTCGGGGACCCATTTGGGTACGTCTCCCAGCCCTCCTCTCAATCCGGCGTTTTTTGACACGCGAGGGACAGGGCAACGACCCACATCGACATCTCCTCCACGCCCGCGCCAGACACATCTCCGTCTGCATCATCCACAACGCGTCCATCATAAATGCCGTCGGTGCTTCCGGCCTCCAATTGTACACCTTTGGCCAAGCTGTCTCTCCCGTCTTCTTCACCAACACATGGAAACCCGATTCGTTTTACGATCGCATCAAGGAGAACTGCGAAACAGGGCGAGGAGAACCCGGCAAGGTTCATGTCACGCGCCATGCTCATGCTGGGGTATTGGTGGTGATGTTGATCATCATAGGAGAAGGAAGTTATATGAGCCTCTGCGGTACATGTCGATTCCGCAGGCCGTGTCACAGCTCCTTGAGATCGAGCCATTCCGAGATCAAAAAGTCTTATCTCCGAACGCCGCCATCGCCATCGCCCTCTCCCGAGTTGGCGGCGACCCCGGTGAACAGCATATTGTATGTGGGACCTTGGAGGAACTCTCCCATCAGACTCCCGAGGTCTTCGGAGAGCCCTTGCATAGCCTCGTTATCGTAGGAAAACGTCTTCACCATCTCGAGGTCGACTATGCACAGGAATATGCAGCGGACAAAGAGACGTGGCGACGGGTCGCTAGTCAGGTGTATGATTGTGCGTTGGAATGAAATAAACCAATTTGGTGTTCGACCCTCGAATTTCACGAATGAGTTGGCATGACCTGCATCAGATTCAGGGCGCACTATGTCGATAACCTCGAGAAGTCGCACGACCAGGCCATCTGGGAGATACGGTCACCACAGCTCTGCATGTCTCTAAAGCGCATCACATACCTGGGGAACAAGGAACATTCCCTGATCGTGTATCTATCCACTCCTCTCGACCTTCTCTTATCTGGGGATGTCCGCCCGGAGGGAGCCAGTGACTCAATGGACGATCCCCCCGGTATTCTTGCCGTGTGTTGTCCTTGTCCTCTGACTGACTTCCTAAGCCTCGGTGCTGCATTCGCTGCATACTACCCAGATTCGAAATCAGATACAGAAGGAATTTTTGGTGAGTTGTCTGTGGCTCCCACGAATGGTGTTGCGTGGTAAAACTGGCCTTCGCGCGTTTACGTCCGAAAGGGTTGTAGTGGTGTCTTCTTGCTCGCTATCAGAAGCGGGAGGAGGAGGGGCTAGTGCAGTCTTGGCGAGTTCTTCGACACCGGCAGCAGGAATGATATGTTGGTAGCCGATAAGTTCTGCGACACTGGGGTGTTGCGATGTAAGGCGAGGGAGACGAGAGGCATGTGGAGGAGGATGGTTCGCTCCGGGTTCGCCTTGTTTAGCCAGTTTTGCTTGTAACCTAGTCAGTTTCCAGTCACAGGGATGAGACTTTGGGGCACTCCCGTACCCGCTTACCACGACGAGCGTTGGATAACACCGGTACCTCTTTCGAGGCTCCGATGGTCGAGTCACTATCCGGGTCTGACCTTTTCGCTGGAGACGTGAGAACCACGGATGGTGCACCAGGCGCCTCCTTGTCACTTTTCAACGGGACCACTTTCTCCACGGGTTTCTCCAAATGCATCCCCAACTCTGGCTCCGACACCTCTGATGCACTCGAGACTGACAATTCGCTCCTGACCCGTTTCCTACTCAACCCCCTTCTTCCGCCTCCGAAGCATACGTGGAAGGCATACGCAACTTGCCGAATGGACTCGGAATGTCGGATCGATTCGGCCACATTGCCCGCACAGAGTTGAACGCAGACACCCGGCGTCCACTCTTTTCAACATTACGTGACTTGGGAAGCTTGTCAAAGTCGGCGTGCCAAGCGACGATGCGGTCTTGTCTGAATGAACGGACTTGGTTGAGAGCAAGTGTGTCCATGGGCGAGGACTCCTGATAAACCTTGTTGATAAGTTGAGCGATCTCCTGTCGTTCCGCCTCCGCACGTGAGATGAGATTGTTGATGCCTGCCGTCAGTTTTGCGTCGTGTTCTTCTTCGCCAGTAGCAGCATCGATGCCGACGAACTTAAGAGCATCGACGAGTGCGGTATACCATGCAGTATTCCGCCTATGCAGCCTCTCAAAGTCACCATTCTTCAGTTCGAGCTGGATTTCGGGGCATATACGGATGCGCATCGCAGGGTAAACGATCTCGTGAAGCGTCGCAGGACCCGCTTGAAATCGCACGGTCATTCCCCTTGTAGCCAAATATCTGATGTGGTCCTGGTAAATATCGTGTTGACACCCAGCACCTTATACGAGCTGGATGTCCGCAGGATAGAAGTGAAGTTCAAGGAACTTGGCAACGAATACCGCTGCATCTCCTCAGATATTGATATGAATGGTGTAGCCGACCCGCAGACCCGACATGCGCTCCAAGTAGTGATCATATCCGGGGCAGTGTAGATGTCCCTCCCTTTGATTTGTACATCCCATTATTCGACAGCTACGGCCAGCCTCGTGTCGTTGTGCACGAACACTTGACAATGCTGTGCGAGAGCTTGGTTGCACCCTTTCCCTGCACATACCGCTTTGGGGTCCAGGAACTGCACCAGTGTGTCATTTACGGCCTTTTCAATGAACTGGCCGAGCGTGCAATCATTTTCGCCGTAAAATGTAGTGTAGTGCAAGCTGGGAGCGAAGCATGCACGTCGGATTCCAAATTCTTCGATAGGAAGCGTGTATCGCCGTAGAACAACACATTGGTATTTCTCGACGAGATCGTCTGCGTTTTTGCGAAAATACCATTCCCAGATCCGGCGTTGCCCCTCATGGCGATATTTAACGAGGCCAAGTCGAGATTCCAGAGCTATGTCTGCCGAAGTTTTCAGGGTACGGGCTCGACATCCGGACAACCTGCCATGTTGATAGGGCGAGGGGAGACAACAAAAGGGGACCCAGGACAAGTAATCTCCGAAGTAGCTTTTTGGACCTTTGACTTGAAGGTGTTATCAGCTTCAGGCGAAGGCGTGCGAGGGGGGAGAACCAGGGCATCGATCTGTGTTTTAACGTCTTCGGTGTCTTGAGTGCTGTCGCCCGATGGGATGTCCACTGCTTTGCTCTCAGGCGTTGGTGTGCGGGACGTGCTTTTCCGGCAACTTTGAGCTAGTCAACATCCCCTTTTCTTCCCGCCGCACGAGGTCGTCTTCCCACGCGCGCTGAACTCGTGTAAGCTCCTCGTCCAATTCCTTCATGCGCAACATAGGCTGAGGAGGTGGAAATCGTAGAGTGGCGGAAACAGAAATAGAGGTCTGGTAATAAGGCTCGATGGATTGTTGGATACATTTCGAGAGCCTGACTCGCTCAGCATCCGCATCAGGGAGATCTTCCTCCACAGTATCCTCAATCCCCGGTACATCTGCTTTCGCCTTCTCCCTGTCCACGGGGATTGCTGACTGAGCGAACGACACCGGCGCTGATACCAACGCCTCAGTTCCGATCCCATTCCCGATCTCATTGGCACCATCGACTAGCTGTCCCTGTTTCATCATGACAGCTGGCATGGTGTCCAAAGACAAGGGAGGCACCGTGATTACCGAGTCTTTCCAAAGATGAGTCTCCAATTTCAGGTTTCTGACGATGAAGGTCAAAAACCTCGTGACTTTCTTTACCCTTCTCAGCGTCTCAAAATCCCCGCCCCTCAGGACGATTGTACAGCCCATGTCACGATTGCAGCCCTCGAAACGCACGTAGGTTTTGCGTCGACCTGGGATAAGGGGGTGGTCGAATGTTTGAACACGGAAGCGCCCACAGTGACCTAAACGCGGCTCAAGAGCGAGTTTGTCCATGGAAGAAAACATGTCTCCCTGTGTCATACGAGCTACAAACGAGATCGCAGAGGGTTTCACAGCGCGAGCGACAGTGATGTTGTTCTGAGCAAGCGCCTCCAGTGCAATCCTCGACATGCTCTTCTCCACCATGACCAAATGAGGCCTCAGTGCTGTCATTCTGCTAACTAAGGTGCCGAGATACTCTTTCTCTTGGCAGAGGATTTGGCCGAAGTGGACATACTGACCCTCAATGCGATGAAATTCGAGGGGGAATGTGGCGAGCATGACCCGCGGGTTACGTTGCGACTGAAGCATTTGTTTGTGCGCCACATTCTTTGTGATGATTGCACCATCGACGTATTCCGAATCCAAGGGAGTCCCGCCTGGAATCTTCTTAATCTTAACGTATCGGCGGACATCTATGTCCTCGCCTTGGTGGTAGGGGACAGCAGTGAAAGTGAGTTCACGGGCAATGCGAAGGGAGATTTGAAGCAAGGTCTCTTCCCATTCATTGACGTTGGGAATGTTTTCTGTGGTGAACATTTGATGCAGCATGGTGCAGAGATGGGTCATGGAAATGAGGTTGAGTTCCTGAGCGTATCTAAGAGTCAAGGGGTCCTTAGTGGAGAGCTCAAAAATGTCCGAAAGTCAGCTCACACGGTGGAATCATGTCTCGTTCGCCATCCCTCGATAGTTGGGAAGCTGTCCAGGCGACTCTGTACCTTGCTCCTAATGAAAGGGGTTGTGCCATCGAAATCCCCGAAACTATTAAATCTGGACCTCATTGGCCCGTATGTCATCGGACTGTCTGACCCGGAAAAATTGCTCTAGAGAGCCTAAAGGAAACTGTGCTCATCGCAGACCTGTCGACATTTACTGGAATGGTGACCGGCAGGCGTCTGGGCACGTGGGGCCGTAGCAGCTTGGCCCTAATGCTGACCAAGCGTTCCTTGGTCCTTCTCGTCCTCTGTGACGGTTCTACGGAGGGGTGCGGTAGAGTCGCGAACAGGCTCCCATTCCAGAGGAGAGTTGGATGCAGTGTCCTCAAAGGAAGACGCGAAGCGTTTTATTTGCGCGATAGAATATAGATTGAAGGGTTCGTCTGCGCCCAAACAGCTGCGACACTGCGAAGCGAAATTGGGGATGATGGCCCAGGCCGAGGGCAAAGGTATCCGAGCCGAGCTGATGGGCGGGGAAATGGGATGTAGTTGACTAAATGACAGAACGACGGTCATCGTCCTCATCTTCGTCCACCTTGGCAAGTTTCTCAAGGCAAAGGTTGCATACTCGCACCATGCCATCGTGACCGAAGCAAGAACCTTTGATGATGTTGGAGGCACAGCGGGAGCAGGATACTTGACCTGGAAGGGCTCAAAACGAAAGAACGATGCAAGTGATGCTTGAAACTTACCGCATACCCGACAATGGTTGCTTTCTTCACCAAGTTGTGAAGACAGTCTTACGATCATAGCATTCCTTTGCGTTCTCGTCCTCCATTCAGTACTCACGGGACAGCCCTATGGAATGCAATTAGCGGGAATCAAGAGGGGATGTTGATCGTTGACATGCCTTCCCCGCGTATCCTGCGGATCACCTTTGAGACAGAAGCTGACCTGTTGAGAGAAGTAGAAGTGCGTATACTGCGAGCGTCATCCTGGATCTGGAACCCAGGGATGAACATTCCGACTGGGCCTCCATCCGGAGCGTCATAACACGGGGGAATAAGAGCGCCACGAGAGGGCGAGCGGTCGGGATCGTAGCCGAACGACGGCGTTTCAAAGATGACGGGAGTGAGAGAAATGAGAGGCGGAGCGGGGACGGCGGACACGAGCTTGAGGGAGACTGGGCGCTGCTCCGAAGAGGGCCCAGAATGGTTGTTGTGTAGGACAGTTGCAGACGGACGATGCTGGTCATTGTTCGGGACTGACTGGGGCCCGGCAGCAGGGGGCGCGGCGGATGCGGCGGCAAGGGGGGTTGCATAGCTGCTCTTCATGTGGAAGAAAGCATACGAGGACTCCTCCGAGAACCGGTTGAATGTACAATTAGGGTATGCGGAGCCTTCAAGTTCTCACGATAGGTCATGACATAAGCAAATGTCGGAAATTTATTTCGGCCATGGTAATGCCGGCGGCTTATGACCCCTTATTAGTCTCGAACCAAAAATTTCTAGTAAGCCTTTCCAATTTGGGTCACCTTTGTGACCTTCCGCTTCCTAAGTCCATCTGCTAACCCCCTCTGGAAAGACGAAAAAGGAATGGATTTGATTTGACCCTGGTTTGGGTTCATGCGAGCCAACCAGAGCTCACAAAACGGCCGTAAACTCTCTCTGCCGTGTTACGTTACAAGCTGTCTTGCAGATGTGGGCATCATGGCAAAAAAGTTCCGACAATTAACCAGTCGCGACGCAGCAATCCCCATGACGAATGCTACCCTTGATTTGGGCATACATTCACGTGCCTGCGCAGCCCAACGCGAGCGAAATTCACCAGACTACCAGAGGTCCAGATCATCGCTGGGTGATCATCCCATCTGTGTGGAGGCAATTCATGCAGAGGATCCAAAGCAACTGCAACATGACCTCTATCTCGATGTGGTGAGTCCATTTCGTTGACGCGCTCGTTTCTGACGTTCCTAGGACATGTCCCATCGGTTTCCCTGTTGTCGATAACCTTTCTCCCGCTCCAAATGCCCTCGATACCTTTCGACGCCTCTGGGTTGCCTTTATGGCCTTCTGGGGTCGTAACTCGACACGGTGCGTCCGTTTCATCGGCGCACTCGATTCTGACCTTACTAGGACGTTCCTAACGCCTCTGTAGGTCGCGTCGTACCGCCGTCCCGCGTTTCGGCTCGTCCAGCTTGACATAGGCTCTCTGAGTCAGCTTGTGGCTCAAAAAGTGCGTGGAACCTTGCGTCTTCCTGTAGTACCGAGTCGATCCAATACGGCGTCCACGGCAGGGACGGATACCAATTTACCGAATCGAACTTTCAGCACCGTTTCGGGTCAGGCTGATCCAGAACTTGAACTCCATCTGATTGCTTCTCACCGATCCCCGCCTCTAAGAACCCGGTTAACTTTTAGGCGATGCGAATACATGGTCGTGCCAGCGGTACTTGAACTTTCTCACTCCGCACATCACGTGAGAGTGCTGCATTCCCAAAATTGCCAAGTCACTGCGAATCCATCATTCCGGCGCTGTCGCCTACCTTGCCTTCGCCATGAGGTTTCCTTCGATTGGTGCTACTCGGCTATCAAATTGATGATGTAATCTCTCCTCGCCGCCGAAAACCTGTGTCAGATTGACCGGTCGCCGAATCTGATCTAATCTAAGCCCGAAATTCTGTTGCATACCTGTATATACCTCCATTATTTTACTGTCACATCACGCTCTCAAATTCACCGTCCACCCAGGGATGCAAAGGAGAATACAGACCATGCAGTCCTGGTCCCCCTCATTTGCCCCTCACCACCTCGCCCTTCCTGTCTGTCATCACTCGCCCTTGCCACCTCCGGGTCACCTCACCTGCAGCCCGCGCGTTCATACGGATGCGCGCTTGCATGCCCAAGTAGGTCCTCACTCCCCATTACTCCCTTTCTGTGCGTCTGCAGACGACTGTGCATGCACACACACTTTTATACAATAGCCTACTCAAATGTGTTAGTTTACTAATACAGCCTTGGACTACTTAATCCACTTTTTTAATTGTGACTCGAGAGAATCCTGGATCCGCTTGAGTAAAAGCTTCTTAATTGTGCCTTAGCGGTCCCTTGTACTTTTTCTTGGCGGCTAAGAGCGCCAAGTTTGGTTAAGGCCACGGCCCCATTGCTGATGGGCCGGTACCATTGGGTTGGGAGGGTCAGGCGCGGTACTACCAGTGCCGGGTCCAGATGCAGCGTATGCCACATAAGCAAGCCTATTAACAAGGAAGGAAAGGGCTGCGATGCCCCTTGGTGGTGGCCCACAACAGCCGCACTAGTGCATGATATCTCATGCCGTACGCACGGAGCCTATCCTGGGGATGCGGAACAGCGGTTATGGACCTGGCCTCTCCAGATCTCGAGATGCAGGATAAGTGTTTGGCGACGGACGGCATGGCGGCGAAACCTTACTGGGGAGAGGAGAGACGGCACAGCGAGGCAACCATCTTGGGCGCTGTCGAAAATAATGACGTCGAACGAACTCCTTTTGAACTCAAGGTGACGTGAAGGCTGCGTCTGATGTCGAAGTCGTCGATGATGTGTTTAGGGAGTTTGCGCGAGTGATAGGTTTCGCTGACGTTGAGGGCTGCGAAAGGTACATATCACCAGGTCCAGATTGATTTGAGCAATTTCAAATCCTCTCTGCCTCTAAACCGTCCATCGAATTTATTTACATACCACTGCACTGCACCCAGAATTGCCGTTTGATGAAATATCGCCGATGTCAGAGACGTCCCGCCGTAATACTGCTTCCGATGGTTCCGGACGTTTCCGTGCCGCAGCTCGCATAACGATGTCGGTAGCTGAGGGGGTCCATACGCACGCATGGCGCAAGGAAGTGTCACCTGAGGTATCCAGGAAAGTGATCAGACCCTCTGAGTCATCTCTGGGGTCCACATAAAGCGCATGTTTCGACAGGTCGCCCCCAGGGTTGTGCTACATTTCCTCTCGTCCGCATTTGTATAGGCCTTTTATTAAATGTAAGAGGCTATCAATAAGGTGTAAGCCGAAGTTTGCGACATGCTGGGGCTTCTGGAATGCTAGCAACCGCTTGCGAGTGGGCCATATTTCCGAACGTTCCGGGGTTCCGAGTCCCGCATGCGACGGTTCTCTCGGAGCGGCCCCAAAACGTACGACCTGAGTCAGTTTCACATATACATCGCATTTTGATATATAATGAATATAAAGAAAGGTCTTAGTTAAATATATAGTCCCTTATGTCTTACTGAATATACTGTACTCTGAATGCCGCCGACCCCATGCTGAAGTGCCACATACTGTCTAGGTGCTCTGCCTTCACAAAAATAGCCGCGGCACTGTCTCTGGAGAAGGAATCCTTGAACTCTTTCCATAGGTCCACTTGGCGCCTATAAAGAGCATGTTTAGTCTCGTCGACATGGGAATCTCCATGCCAGTTCGGTACTTACTTCCGCCTCCCAAGGTGTACTGCTATCTCCGTGCCATGGTCTCTGCCATATTTTACCATCAACTCCTCCGCATGCTCGTCTCCAGGAATTTGCTTCCCGAGCTCTTGGACCGCCTGCGAAATCTTCCCGAGCATGTCGGATACCATCTGATCCACCTGCACATTATGAATGAACGGATGGCATGACGGACACCGTTCTACTCGTCCGTTGACGTGTATAACCTTCACCCGTGGATATGCGGTGCGACACATAGGACAGACTGCCTTTGTGAGACCAAGTTGGTCACCTTGACGGCGTCGAGGCTTCATTGTTTCGTGCAGCCAAGTCCTGATCGCGCATTCGACACACATCGTGTGCCCGCATCGAGTCACCACTGGAAATGACCTTCATCATGATACCCCGTCAGCCCATATACTCACATCGCATGGACTCCCAGACTCACATCGTGAAGAAGCAACTGAGGAGGGTCAGCGCAGTCCGCTACATGGCCATTTAACATGCACTTACATGTGACACCCATACACGTCATCCAGCGACCGAATCATCTCATCGATCCTGCCCATCAACCTATAGGCATCTCTGAGGCTGACGCTGTTCTCTGCTTCCTTCGGCCGTGTGACCTCCTCGGCGCGTTCCGCGTCCCTTCGTTGTTCCCGGGATAATGCCTGGCTGTATTCAATCTCTAACTCCCCCAGGCGTACCTCTGCTCCGATCCTCATCCACTGTGCACGTTCCTCCCGGAGCAGCGCTGCATCACGAGCCTCCACCACCGTCTCGTAACTGTCTCGCCACATCCGGACCTCCAGTTCTCGGTTGCCCAGCTTTTTCTCGAGGTATCCAATTCTCTTGGATTCAGTGGACATTTTTAGATCCACCGGTTGCCTCTCCAGGCCTTGCGTTCCTGTCGACGCATTCGCGTACCTCCCCTGCGGCCTGGCCGTTTCCGCGTCTTCCGAGGATCCGGCGGGTAAGCATGGGGGTGGCGGCTAGTGTCCAACGTCAGGTATGCGTCAATTCGCATACAATTGGATAACCTACCACCTGCTCTTCATCTACACACATGGCGTCTGAATCGCTCTCATTGTCTGGCGTCAGCGCAAAGGTAGGACGCTCCGTGGTGACCTTTATTTTGCGGGTATCGAACGTGCGCTGAAAGTGAGAAATGAGAGCTTGAACTGTTGGAAACCTGCAAGGACGTCCAGATCCGCCACCACCGCTCACGGGATTCCAGAACGGAAGTCCGCCTCGTGTGACGTCGATGACGGAACGGTTCTCCGCGGGATGCCGCACCAGAGACTCTATATCCGCGATTGTTATGTTCCTCCAACCGGCTGGATAGTATACCTGGAAAGCCAGGCTCGAAATGTCGTATGCGAAATGCCCGACCGTCGGATTTAGCGGTCCTTTTCCACCGTTCAACACGTAGAGAACGGATGGGCCGCCGTCGACGTCCCTGATCTCCACCCAGAACAACCGGGGATCTTCTTTAGAGCGTCTGCAGAAAGGATCTTCCATGTCGTATGTATGATGAGAGATAAGACGTTCTTGCACAGTGTGGTGTGTGGCACCCCAAGTAACGTGGGTCACCACAAACTGGCGGATCGAAATGGTGCATCAGGCACAAACAAAGCTGGACGCCTCGCGTGCTCAAAGCAGTACGCTGGACATTTCATGCACCCATGTAGTTCTAGCCTATTCAAGTCCAAATTGATACACAAGGAGGGCAACAAAGCTTGAGATTGTGGGGAGAAACCCTGGACATTTCATGCACCCATGTAGTTCTAGCCTATTCAAGTCCAAATTGATACACAAGGAGAGCAACAAAGCCTGAAATTGGGAGGAGAAACCGCAGGAAGGTGTTCTTAGGGGTTGCATACCCTTCTCTTCAATTCCGTAACCCGACGCTGAAGGTCAGCGATGTCGTGCAGAATTTCCGACCTCTCTGTTTCATCCATGTCCAATTTTTTCTCCGCCTCCATTGCTCGTGAATTCAACTCTGCCATGCGCCGCTTCAGCTCGTCGGCGTTTTGTTGTCGAGGTGCGACTGCTCTTCTTCGTGGACGCCGAATGGAGAATTCACCTAAGCCCCTTCTTCAGAGGATGGAAGACCAACAGAACACAGAAACATGGGATGGAAGGGCTCACCTGCAATCTCACAACGGGTTTTTTGCAAGACGCAGGTGGCGCAGGCCTGCCGGTCGTTCGGAGAGCGAGAGGGTCCAGTGTCGGAAGGCCAGATACATCTTGAGCTACGGGATCTGCATGCATCACACGCCTAAGAGGAGAGAGGCTCCAGGCTCGGAAGTGAGGTGAAGCGTGGGACCCACCTCCCGTGCTTCCGACTCTTCCGGTGGAACGCACACCCCCCCTGGGTGGCTGGTGCTCGTGGATAGGCTGGTCTCAGAGCTATCGTCGATTTCGTGTGACCTGGACTCCTTTTTTTTCTTGCGTGACGGTGCCCCTCCATCCTCTTCTGCACGTTTCTTTCTTTTCGAAACCGCGCAGGCGTCGGACCTCATTATTCCGACCACCCCCGCCTGACCCGCCTTTCCGGTGTTTCCCACTTTGGAAGCGTGATCTACAGTTCTTTATGGGACTTTCCTATCGACCTAGTTAACACGGAAACTCACCACGATTTCCCGAGGGAACCTGCACGGGCGCAGAGGCAACATTTTGATCCTTCTCACTCAATGAAGATGAAATCGTGGTTGATAGGGTAGGTGGTGCCGGCAACTTCAAACTAACTGTGGCGATGAGGTTTTGAACGTGAAGTCGGAAAGCTTTGTGTGCTAGACTCACCAGACGGTGGCAGAGCTTGCCACCAAAAATCACCCCCCTGGAGCTCAGGGAGCGTGCCCGGCAGCGCGTCGACATATTCTGCGCCAGATACTTCGGGGTCATCTGCACGCACCTCTTCGAAGCAGAGCGTGTTGATCCCAAACCCGCAGGTGGAATGTCGGTACAGTAGGCGGCTCAGGCTACCCAGAAGCCTGGGGTGTGGACTTGTCACAGATGGTTTCGAAATCCGCTGCTGGAGGATGATCATACGCGGGGATCCTCCAGAACGCTTACATCTGGGGACGCTTACCAGCTCGCGTTCGAGATTATCCCGCATCCACCACGCCCAGTCTTCCTTCCGCCCAACAATCTGAGGGATGACGAAGAGAGCAGCCTGAACGCGGGCGACAGCGATGATGACGTTTCTATCCATTTGGTACGTGGCGGCGTTTGGTTTGGATGTACTAGGGCCGGAGCAAGCCTGACGGGAAAACCATAACTTCAAGCGGGCCAGTGCGGACCGTCGATGTGTTATGTAATCACTATTTTCGGACCACGAACGTCGAGGTTAAGTAACATCATCGCGATGCCTCTTCAGCCCCACTCCCCACGAATTCGGACTCAACAAAACATCCCCATGTCCGAACTACCTAGTCTCGCGTACTTGATCCGTCTCAGAGACGAGATCACCGATTTTCTCGTCGACGAGGGTATGACGCTGGCCATCCCAGACCAGGAATACCTCAAAGTAAGCTGAATGCCTGGGCTTCTCCACCGTGCTAACGGTCCAAATCAGGATGTACGCAATCGCGCCGTGGTGTTGCTGAACTTGAGCAGTGGCGTGGATCCCACTAGACCCTTTTTCTGGCCGGAGATTCCCGTTGGAGCCGAGAGGAGCAGCGCGTGGCTAGAAGCAAAGAAAAAGGAGTGGGAGGCAGAAAAAGGTGAGCATGCATTCGCACTGCGCATTGTGTTAGGATAGAATGAGAGCGCTACGATTCTCTAGCCAACCCGCAGCCACCCCAGCCGGGGCCATCTGAAACCCGGAGCGTCCCGTCACAGGTGAGCTGGCATGCGAAACATTCGAGTCAGACCAGCCCCCAGTGATGCTCCTTCGCATCCAGGGTTCAGTATTAGGAAAGCGTCGTGCGGAAGGACCACCGGAGGAGGCCCGACCGGGTCGAGCAAAAAAGATGTATCCTCTGTTGGAATACCACATCGATCATTTGATGGGATTGCTGGAGGACCAAACCCAGTCCATGGAGCTCAAAGACGCCGTCTTTTTACTGAAGGAGGCCATACGTTTAACGGGCTTTGGAGGTCATCCCCGAACCATCCGCCACCATCTCAGCCGGGTCAGAAATTTGATCTGTGAAGAGGATAACACATGGGAGGACACTATGATACTCTTTGATTGTCTGAAGTACCTTGATGACATGTACCCATAGCATGACCGCGAGTGTATCTTCGGGTATCTAAGTCCAGGCCTAGTCTTGTGTCAGCGATCATGAACAATTGCGATGGACACCTTCACTCATCATTCTGATCAGAATAAATTATCGATGGGCACGTAAACTGTTTCTGTGGTGAAAAACACATAATTGACAGCTCTAAGGAAATCTTCTCACTTCAGCGGTCGCCGGTTCCGAGGGTAGTCTTCTCACTTTCAACGTCAGAAACCCGGAGCCACTAGCAGAGGGTTTATTCCGATCCGGGACTTGGACCTCGCAGGGATGGGGGTTATCAACACCTCCTGGATTCGTCACGTTCCCCCATGCAGACGCGGCTACCGTCCGTCTGGAACCCAGAGATGTCATGAGGGTCGCTCCTACTTTCTTCCTCGGTCCATTTGACAAACCATACCGCACACAGGTTACAACCTCCTACAGCGCTCCACTGCGCGTACACGCCCGTTCCAGCCATCTTCACCGGCGGCTATTTCTACAATTGAGACCTTACCCGGGTAGCTCTATCATTGGCCACCATCGACAAAGAAGGCTCTCTCACTAACGATGAGTGTCCTGGCTCCCTCTGTACCTTGTGTCGGATGCTCATCGTCCTGCGATACCGGTCGGAACCCCGTGAGTGTTTCACCCCATACATCCCAGAGCCTTACTGATCGGTGAGGGGTTATCTTAGGGATGATAGCAAAGAAAAGCTTTCTCAGCCATTTCCCTTTGTTGATCATGATGCTCGACCATGCTCGCCGTAGAAAGCTCCAGCCCCATGCCCAAAATGTATCAAGCCTAGCAGACGAGGAGAGGGATGAATTGGCCTTTTCCATCACTACTTCAGAAGGCATTCTCAAATGGATTAACATGAGTATAGAAGATGCGAGGTCAATCTTTGGACGGTGAAGGTCCATACTACTCAGGTGGTGATGAATTGATCGAAATTCCCGCGTTGGTAGATCCGGGGCGGACCCCATATTTCCAGATATGGGTGGCGAGCGGTCAGCGGCGCAGCCGCATCGACGCACTCCGCTTGCCGCGCCCGGCATCCAACGCACCTGCGACGCGCACTCAAGCACATGCGCCGCTCCTGTCAGTCACGCGCCGCTCCAAATAAGGAGCGATGGCGGGGCGGACGATCACTCCCGCAAACTCCAGCTCAACATTATAGATGTATGCATGTATGTGTAAGAACTACAATTAATAATGCGGATTGTACGTGGGCGGTTCCAAATTTTTGATACCATATGATAGATGGCAGACAAACCTGTACATCCAATCATATTCCAAAGCACATGACTGTCAGTGTTTCGCGCACACCTTTTATTCTCCCACCTAGAATACATCCGAAGGTATCTACGCACACAAGTCGGTGTGTAGTGAGAACGTGTGTGACCGTATATCGATACAAGAACTCCACCAAGACACCTAGCGTACCCGAGACTTAGTCGCCTTGCTTACCCGTCCGGCCTGAAGTTGGACGCTCGCCACTTTTTTCGACGCCTGGGCATCACCTTCTTCATCGGCAACCTGCCTCTTCTCGATGTCCATTACGCGCTTGGTCAGCTGGCGTATGAGTTGTCTCAGGTCTTCCTCGTCTTCTTGTACCTTGGATGGCGCCAGGGGTAGAGCTACTTTTCCGCGTGGACGGCGAATTTGAAACACGCCTGAGTCCTTCAGTCAAAGAAGGACGAAAGGTCATGAGAACGTCGCTCACCTGCGATCGTGCATCTGATTTTGTGAGAGACACATTCGGCGCACGCACGTTTGGCATGGGCCCCGTCAGGCCATACGCATGCTAATCCACGGGATCTGCAAGCATCACAAACCTGAGCAAGGTCGGTAGGTTCAGATACTTCTGCATTTGGAATGACATGCCTTTGCTTCTGTGCTCTCGGACTGGAGAGGGCCAGCTTCCTTTCTTTTTCCTTCAAGTTTCAGGCTCCCTTAGGGTTTCAAAGTTGGGACCCAGCTGCTCTACCACTTCGACAACACGAAGACTTCATTGAGACTGCTACTAGGATACATACAGCTGAGACGAAGGCAGCAAAGGAACGGAAGAAGCGACCGCTGGATGTACGACCTTTCAGCCTTGGACATGGAACTAGTGTTTTCGAAGTAGAAACGTTCACAGGCAGTAGTCGGACTGGTGCTGTATGAGAAGTCAACTGGGGACTACATCGAGTATCCTACTGCTATTTATACGATTATACGAATATACGAAGAATGGCTGTGTGGAAAACAAAGGGGGTTGCAAAAGTCGTAGTTTCATGACGGTCGGCCGAAACGACAGGTCGTTTCGGCGTAGGTTTGTTACACAGGAAGTGCTCGTGCGCAAGTGTGTGTACCGTAGGGAAAGCCCTGCGTCGGTAATTGTATGCAGGACAGGAACCATAAGAAACGTTGACACACTGTCTTGTGCGACACAGTATTGTTCCCTCACCCGATTGAAGCCATCCGCTCCAGCACAGTAGACATTCTCGGACGTCCCTCGGGATCCCGGTCCATAAGTTCTCTGGATATCTCGAGAAGTATTGCGCGATCTACAGAGGGACGACAGCCAGCACACAATTCTTCTAACGTCCTGCCGCAGCTCCACAGATCGGCCAGGATTGGTTTGTACTGTCCCTCGCGAACTTCCGGAGCGATATAATCTTCCGTACCGACAACCCCTTCGTACATAGCATCCGGGCTGCGGACAAGAATGGAGACACTGAAGTCGATAATGGACAGATGTCCTCCTTCTGGCGGAATGATGATGTTGCGCGGCTTCAAGTCCATGTGGGCAACGTTATGCTCGTGCATGAACGCGACCGCCTCGACGAGCTGCAGCGCTACAGACCACAGCTGTTCACTACGATTCGTCAACGACGTCAGCCATCCGCCAGCGACGGACATTGAGATCATAGTGCCTCCTTCCACAGACCAGAATTGGACACCAGAAATCGTGTGATTTGATGGCGACCGAAACCCTGTGAGGTATTGTAGAATTTCGACCTCCTTCCCATCTTGTTTGACGAACTTGAGATATCCATGCCTGTCTCCAGTCTTGTTCACGATCACAGCGAGGTGAGGATGCTGAAGCAAGCATTAGTACGAATGCCACTGCAGACGTCCGGAACTCTCTCACCCCATATGGAATGAACTCGATCTCATAATTCATCTGGTGCAAAACGCTCTGAATATCTTCAGCCTTGAAAATACCTAGATCGTCTTCCTCATCTAACTCCCTGGTCATTGAGGATTCCTCCATTATCGTAGTAGTGTTGCCCATCATCTTTTTGTGGTCTTCGTTGGAGAACGATCGAAGTCTGCTAGAGGCCGCATGAATGTCGCGCAGGAGTTCCCTCTTGGTCCGGTCCAATTCGTCCGACAATACGGCGACCCGTGTTGACAGGTTATACATCTCTCGCAGAAAATCTACCTGTTGGTGCTTATCTTTGAGGTCGAAACTTTGCTCGTGAATGGCCACCTGCATACCGCTTTCAGTAGCGTATCAAAATACAGTCATGGTCACCAACCGGCTTATGGCCATTTTCAGCCTCGCCGCCGCCTTCAGTCTGCATAGCAATATACCGAGTCACAACCATGTTGACATCTACATAGAGGGCCACCACAAAAAAATTCCGCCTTGAGCGAGATCGTAGAAGGAATTGTCCAACGCGTGCAAGTGCAATGGCTTGAACGGCCATTCGAGGGCGATCATTCTCCGGCTCATCCGAGGCCACTTCACAAATGACGAATGGGATGTCAAAATGATGAGAAAAGACCATGCAGTCACTTCTGGGTATCAGCTTTCGAAAGGCGTTCGGGGGATCAGTTGCGTCCACAAAGATCGGGAAACCCCATGACCTGTTCCTGTGGGCCAGAATTATTGATGATAGTGACAAAGAATGCGAGGCGGTACCCACTGTTGATACTTGAACTTGCAAGAAAGGAGGGAAAAAAAGGGGGGTTGAAGGAAGTAAATGGCGAAGTTGCTGGCCTTGAGAGACGAAGGAACGTTGTGACCTGCGATTCTCAGCACATCATCATTGAAACCTCGAAGAACGTTATAGAATGCTGCAACTTCGCGTGAGCGGACTAACGCGCGTGAATCGGATTCGATAGGCATAAAGACACGTTCAAATTGCGCTTGACACCACGTCCGTGCAACTTGAAAATCCTGGTTGTTTTCGAGATCGCTTGTCTGAATGATCCTGAGTCAGCGTCGAGAATACCGCAAGATTTAAGTTGCGCACTTTGTACCAGCGGGGCTGTGCTAGGGCGCCCACAATCTCCCCGAATTCAGGCGACAATGCATCGATGTCGTTCGCAAAAATACCACCTTTCTGATTCTCAGTCACGTCGATCCAAGTCCACGTCGCTAGGCGCTGGACTGTCACTTGTAGGCATCTGAAGAGGATAGGGTAATCATGTCCCAGTATTTCGGTTGCGTCGATCGACGCCAGGGATTCTAAAAGGCAATGTGGTCGGTGAACCTGAACTCTCTCAGAACCTAACAAATGGCGGCACTTACCGTTACCAGGCTCGATGACTAGATAAGCGTGGTCCTGGAGGAGTTCTTCTGCCAAAGTACAAACCGCCGTTGTTATCGGTTCAACACGTAACCTATTTTCCACTTCTTTACATTTCTCCCTAGCTTGTTGTAGAAACGTGTCACCCTCTTGCAGCTCGGGATCAGCAAATAACACTGGATTTATCAGTTTGTAGAAGGTGTAATCGCTGAATGCAGTGTTCGCAGGGATGAATCTAGATGCGGTGGGATCATCTTGAAGTCTTGTAAACAGTTCAACGAGGTTGCCGTCAGGTTTGACGGGCACACGTGCCGGTTCATTACCAAGAAGGACATAGAACTGAACTTCTCAGAAAGTGGCAAGTCAACGGAGGACCATGCCAGCAGAAAGTGGAGAACTCGCCTGGTAAAACATCGGCTGGGTTGATGACTGACGAACGCAGACTGGAGATAAACTGCCCCATAAGTATTATGCACTTGCAACGGATTGGTCGACAATCGCAGGATGCGGGTTACAAGAGGCGAGGCCCGGCTGCACTCGTTAGTTTTCAACATCGCCTAGAGTCGCTTGTGGTATTGTTAGATTGTTACTAGCACGTGACCAACGCACGCGCGCTCCAAATCTCAGCGTGAACGCGTAGATGATTTCTGGGTGGAGAGGGCACGGACGAGAGGGCACGGACGAGAGGGGAGGGGACAAGGCGAAGTGGAGGGAAAAGAAGAAGAGCGTAGGAGAAAGCGTGCCGGGTCGATGCAAGTTCAATATTATTTGGACGTCAAGACAAACGGCGGGCCATCGGAGAAGCACGGTGGTCCGAGAATTTGTCACACTCAACGGCAATTGAACCCACCGAGCTGCTCGCGATCAATCGACCGATCACGGCGAACGTACCGTATCGCCGAGTATCTGTCATCGCCAAAAAAAAGTAACCATACGCAAAGTGTGTACCTCCGAGTTTGATAGTTGTAATGAGAGCCTCACACACCAATTCACCAAATGAGTGTCACTATAGAAACATACCACCCTTGTGCATTAGGCCGACTCATCCTCATAGTCGTTGTTGGTCAAAAGGACCGACTCCTCCTTGAGGGGAGAGAACATCACATGTGCAATAAGCCCCCTCCTCACACTGCCAATTCGACTACAATGACTATACTCAAAGGTAAATTTGCCTCGTTCGCTGGAGTACCATCGAGGTGCCAGTGAACAGTAACTTTCTGCTCCTTGGCAGACACCTTTGTCACGTTCAACGCTGACCCGATTGGTTCTCCTCCACCTCCCTCGAGATCCTTGATCACCATGCAGTACGAGTTAAGATTCGGGAATGCCCACTCGGACTCGGATGAGCCGGGCCCGAGCCGGGCCCCTGCCGTTCGAGACACGACGCGGACCGCCAACTGCCCGGGGAGAACAGTTCCGGGTTTAGTAAAGACTTTCGAAAGGGTCAGGAACCTCAGTCTTTGCAAGCCGCCCAGCGTAGGTAATTCGGAAGACCACTCGAACTTTTTCAAGTGACTTGAGGACATCGGGATGTAACATGAAATTGTGAACTGATTATTGCGTAAGTGAGGTGACAGCAATAATGTATGGACCTCTTGCCTGAGAGCCGCGGACGACTGCCGTCCAGCAGCTCAAGGTCGTTGTCATCTATGGTCCATGGGTTTGGGGTAGAGTTCCCGGCGGGGTCTGGCTCGGGGAGGGGTGTTTTCTCTTT